>JAZHYW010054302.1:0-48536 GCA_037355805.1 Ixodes ricinus | reverse complement strand
ATAAGATAGTCGCGAGCCGCATCTTCGAGCCGCAGACATCGGCGTGTCTGCGGAAGGAATGGGGCGCCGTTCCCTCTCCGATGCATGGAGATGGCTTTAATCGTCAAAAGATGGGATTAATTCAGGGATCGGGGAGCTTTACCTTATGCTTTTTAAAATGTCGAACGTAAAGTTGGTAGAGCAATAAAAACAGACGACGCACGCGCCGCTGAAAACAAGCGGGTCTGGATTTGCTGAAACTGATGACGTCAGCGGAGGTCTCAACTCGTTTGTCAGCGGTTTGGGGTCCATAGAGGCACGACGACGCGCGCCGCTCAACTTCAAGCTAAAAAGTCGATAGGGTCGCAGATCATTGTCATTTCTAATTAAAAATTAGGCCTGTGGGCTTGTCAAGTGTAAATATTATCGAAGGGTCTCGTGTTGATTGAAGTAAAGTTGAACAATAAAAATGAAAGACGCTTAGCAACTTCCTGCAAACGCCGAGTTTAGAGCGCAGCTATTGAGGAGGAGGAGGGGAGGATACTGCGGAGAGAGTATATGCCCCTCCTTCTCATCCGAACTCTCTTTTCCTCTCCTGCTCCTTCTTTCACGCGCGAAACGTGCGTCGTCGACGCGACGTTTCGGCGGTGCATTATGGGACGTTTCTCATAATGCACCGCCCAGTTAGCGCTGACGGCGACGGCTACGCTGAGGCCGTCGCCACTAAGCCTTTAAACGGGCGCCTAGGAGCTGCGCACCCTGCGCAGTGTAACGCCCGCGAATCAGCGCACAGCACTTGGAGGAACCGTGGTGCCGACATAATTGGTTACGAGTAACTACTATTCTTGACACCACCTGGACTTCGTTTTATACGCGAAAGCTTAGCAGATAACAACCTGGTTTAGAAAAGTCTTACGTTGATGATGCCATGAAGTGCGTGATGACTACCCCACTGTTGTGTCGGCGGCACAATCTGTAACATTGTTACGGAAACGTTCTTAAAGTTCCCAGCCATATATTCAACAAACTACGACATTGAACTTAGATAAGAACATAATGTTTTTAATCGCAAAGCACTACTATCTATCAAGTAACTGAACAGAGGTATATCTCTAAAAATGCTTGTCGTGGAGGCTGCCACAAAACAGACATTAACTTCAGCGTTAAAACTTTACTTTATCGAGTGCGCTGTAACGTCTTACCATCATAAACTACACGTTGTTCTGGGACAACTACATGCAAAAAATACGCAGACATAAATTTGCCGAACCAGTGCATGTATACAACATCACAGCCTTGCAACGAGTCGGAGTTTCCGGCTCGCCAGAAAGTTTCTGGAGCTTCATCACGCATGACATGAATTGCATACTGAATTACTCATTTTAAAATATGTGTTGCTATAAAAATAGTAATTTTGCTCAATAGGTTTTATTTGAACCCGAACGATAGTTAATAATAGCTCAAAAAGGATTCACACATATGGTGCGTTGTTGCTTCAGATCAACGTATCCCTGTGTCGCAGATTTCACGGCAAATACAGTGAAAACACACCTCTGCCGAGTTTATCAAAAAAACTATAGCGCTGTAAAAGAAAAAAAATGCTGATGAATTATTTTTAGCAAAATGCATGTCCCTTGTGTGATGTGTACACTACAGGTGACCTTAGCTGGTCACCACGTCTTGGATAGAACCGTAAACATAGGATGTATCTCGAGGACATCACTGTACATCGCTAAGATATCCCATACAAAAATGAGTATCCTTTGTTGCAGTAAGAATAGCAGTTGTAAATTATTAACATTAACTCGCAGATAAAAAGAAAACGTTTTCGCGTATATACCTGTTGCGACTTGTCTTGTACTGCTTGTTTTAAATTCCCCATCACATCTTACAGTAAAATATTCCAAAAGATATCTAATTAAGTCTAAATTAACATTAATTAGAAAGAAATTAACTGCAGTTGCAAAAATATTTCACTAAGTTGAATACATTACAATGGAGTTTATTGAATGCCACTTCCACTCGTCGATTCGTAGACTAGATTTGTTTTCATTACATTTATGCAGTTATCGAGCTATAATGTACCTCTTCCAGAGTTTCCACGACGCATGCGCAGCAGCAGCAGACAGGAGTCCGCTATTTTTGATGGCGTGGTGTGTCCGGCTCGGGACTGCGGGAAGCAGCGTTGGTCGGACGTTTCGGAAGTTCTCCGACATGCCCCAATTCTGTTCCGTTGGATGCAGCAACGACAGCAAGCGTTGTCGCGGTTCAAGTTTCTTCAGGTTTCCTTCTACTAACCTGCACCCAACGAAACGGGAGCTGTGCATACGGGCGATCTGACGAAACAACGCTGACGACTCTTAAGCGCAGCCTTCAAAGCACTCCCGCGTTTGCACTTGTCACTTCAGGTTCATGTTTTCTCTTCTTAGTGGTCTGTAAATACAGGTCAGCTTTCGCGTTTGCAGCTGCCAATTCAAGAAAGGTTGATGTTTTTGTCACTTCATGTTTTACTGGTCTGTAAATAGAACTCAGCAGATTGGTTAGGCATGATGTCGTGCTGCCTATGTGTCACGTAGAGCGAACACCTCGGAGTTTGTTTTTCTAAGACGGTGCGCTTGACTGGCGCACGTTTGCTTGCGGAGATCTCGTGTTGCTACGCAACCCGCCTGTCTGCCTGTTGGATGTTGTAAACATTAGAGTTACCCACGGTGACCAAATAATCACAAGGCATTGAGGTAAAGCAGCTATGCTGCGAAGTTTCTTGCTATGTGCACTTCCGGAAAGAAAGGGGGCAGCTGTTTCTCTCCACGATCGTATCAGCTGGTCTTGTGGTTAAATAAGGAAGAGGCAATAACCGACTTGATGTTTTTCTTCATGTTTGTAACGAGTAAGCAAATTAGTTTGCAACTTTGTTACAGGCGCGAGACTCAAAACAGACAAATGAGGCTAATTTCGCGTTTTTTTCCTTTTTTTTTTCTTCAGGACCTACTGTGACACACAGCTGTAGCCTGAAGTGGGGTGGGGTGACATAAATGCCGATGCTCCCTTTGATATCGGCGGCTGCACGTAAAAATCGCTAATATTCACCAAAAATGTATTTTAGTAGTAAATTTGTTTCGGAATTTCAAATTGTAGCACCCCTCCGGTAAAAAAAAAAAAAAAGAAAACGAGATTTACATTTTTTCCAGGGTCAACGTCGTTCGCAAACGACTCTGTCGTCCCCGAACGCGTCCGCCGTTCACTCGGGCAAGATTGTTGGTCTTATCTTTCACAGGAATAGGGACATACTTTGAAATTTCACAAGCTGAAATTCACCACAAAGATACACGTTTCATAAAAATTTGAAATTGGTACTGCAGGCGCCGAGTTTTTCTATGACGATTTTAGAGTGTGCCTTGACATCTATGAAAGTACTTCTTGTCAATTAATTTATGGGAGCAGGTTGAACAAATTAATCGCTATTAAAAAAAGCTGGCATTATCTCTACCTTGGCCTCAGATATTTCTTAAATTTGCTGCCGATACTGCATAAAATGAAACATAGTTTAATGTAATCCTTTGTGCTTTATCATTGATCGAAGAGAGCTTCAATCGTGCCGTCGGTTACAACGGTCGCCACGGCGGAGTCCGTCGTCCATTCATTTGGCAAAGCGGGCGAAGTCGTTCGTAGTCAGCGCGTTCACCGAAAACAAATGTAAACTAGTCGATCGCGTGGGATAGAGGAAAATTAAACGCTGAGCGCTTCTACCGACCGCGCTCAGAAAGCAACATAGCTTGGAGCGGGCAGTACCGGAAGCAAGGTACGCCATCAAAAACGTTTCTCCTACTTCCCGATAGATGGCGACAAACATTTGCGGAAAAGGCCCATTGCACATTGTTGTCAGCTTCAGCAATCGTGCTGAAAATCAGTTTCTATAACTAACATGTGAGAGTGGTGTATACATTCCTATTAGTTTATACATGTTGTATCAAGACCCAATTTCTGAATTGCAATATTATTCGTGTTATCATGCTGTAAAGCACAAGTACTACTTTAATAGTGTGACGTGTAAGCACGGTTATACGTTACGGAGTAAATGAACGTATCGATTTGGTTTGCATTGTAGCTCGGGGTACTTTATTTATAGGAAGGCGGGCCAAAAGTGGTCACGCGATTTCCTCCATCGAAAGCGTTCTTGAGGCCTTAAATTGCAGGCTATTTATTGCCCTGGTAGCAGTTCCCAGCTGGTCAAGCTCCCAGACAACATTTCGGACCTCAAGGCGTCGGTCCTTTTTGATGAAAAGCATAAAGTACTATTTAACGAAGCCTCCCAATCTCAAAATTTGGTCCGTCCGTCCGCCCCTTGCATTCCTCGCAAATTTTTGCGTCGAAACTGTATAGGCGTTTAGGTCACGTGGGGTAAGGTGATCTATACACCAAATTAGTTTCCCCGCTATATTTAACGGGAAAATAAGTTCGCGTGACCTGACCTCACGTCGCCTATACACCAATTCACTTTCCCTGCAACGTTTTGCGGGAAAATTTGATGTCACGTGACATGAAGTCAGGAGACCTACACGTAAATTTAGTTTCTCTTCAGTGAATTTGATAAACATAAAGGTTCTTCACTCACCGAAACAACGGTGTAATGCATTCTAAATAATTTTAAACGATCGCATCTTAAATACTGCATTTCATGCAATATACAACTTTGGAGATAAAGGTCGCTGCCAATATTTGTATTCGCCACGTTAACGATCCTATTTGTAAGGACAGTTACTAGGGATTTTGGAGATGTTAAATTTTTCACAAGGGTGGGAGTCCGACAAGTTTATCGACCTCTCATGCCTGAGCGAGGCTTAGAAAAGAGTGCTCACACTAGACGTTAGAGCATTCCAATGACTTAAAACAGCTCAATTATGTTAGGAACAACAGTCTTTTGTTACATATTTAGCTAGGTCATTCCTTAGATTTCCGTTACAAGGAGTTTAAATTTGTATTTTTTCGCGGTACATTTTAGCTTTGAAGGATATATTGATATCCAAAACGTAGAACGCTGCTCTGTACGACATATTTGGTCTTAATAACGCGATTTAAATTTTAATATGTTTTATGTCCCACAGGAAACTGTTATCTGGGCTTTAACACTAACAATGGAAGTGCATGACATGTATCATATAAGTTACAAGTACATGATACACCATGATGTTTCTTTTGTAGGCACGGAATTTTGTAGCCTTTAGAAATAGCACAATCTCGGTTGCAAGTGCCCATGCGAAAAATTCGGAATCACTCCCAATGCATTTTGCTGCACCCTTGTGTAGCAAAATAAGTGGCAATGGTCCGAGAGCTCATGCCGCCCAGACGCTGCATTGTAGCAGCGCGCCTGACCTATCCATAATGAGCGTAGTTTTTGGCCTTGAATTGGCACTTTCAGGCATGCTTGTGCTCATCGTTCTTTCAGAGTAGAGCAGAGGCCTTTCTTAAAGCAGCACGTGTTCCCCTCTTTACTCTAAAAACGCACAGCCCGCGCACTGCCAAAACACCCGCCAAAACGCCTGAGCACTGCGCTGCATGAGGGTAGGCTTTTGAGGTCAGGCATTCATCTTATAATATTTAAAACTTTTTACCCTAGAAGCACGTTACTCGTGGCATCAAAAAACACAAAATAATCTTCTTTGTTACTTTTCGAGGTGTGTGATTTGCTCATAAGTAACTACATTTACGCATAAATCAGGCGGCATAAAAGGGGTACTTTTGGGCAGTACGTTATGAGCAACCAGATTTAAAGAGCAACTTTCTTCTTCGATCCCGCGTCCATCCGTTAGGTCCTCCGAGGGATCTGATTGCTCGGAGAACTTATTGTCTGCAGCGCTCCTCGGGTGCTTCGAATTTCCCCTGCAAAAACCTTCCCGTGTAAAAAACGTTCCGATAGCACCACGGAAACATTTCAGACCAGGTAATTCAAGGACCGTGATACTACTTCTAGTGAGTTGTGCTCTACGGCGTACGTTTGTACTGAGTTCACCACAGAAGGAGCTATAGTCTCCTACACTGACCGGCAATGACTGGTATTATCAACGTATACTTTCTGCACAAAAATAAACTAGGGTTTTTAGTAACAAGTAGTCAACTTGAAACCTGGGTGCAGCATGGTGTGACAGAGTGCAGGTTGCTCGTATACTCGTGCGTGTATACACTATTGCAATCAAACTTAGGTAGTTTAAGACATAATGTCCACTAGGCTGTTTTTGGGTAATATAATTTTACTGTTCTATACCTTCTGCCCACACAAACATACCTACAGTTCCTCACAGGTAAGAAACGCAGAGTGTGTCGTGTCATTTGAATCTAATTAACACTTTGCAGCCAAGGTGACTGCGACGTTAAGGAAGAATGCATTCGCTTGATATCTTTCACGTATACCCAAAAGGTTAATAAAATATGGCAACGTTATCATGTAATTTCAAATTTAAAAGGAAGTGATATAAGATATTCTTAGCGCAAAAGCAGCAAAATATTATATTTTAATACATATCTGCATTGTCTGGACGTTCATCTTTGTATCATAACCGTAACGAAATTAGCCCCAGTTAAATTCAACTAATATATGTGGTCTTACTGCGTAAGATGTTTGCTAATTGTTTAAGGTGTACACATCATCGTTCAATGCACAGTCGTTTAGAATTGCTTACAAATTTC
Source organism: Ixodes ricinus (assembly GCA_037355805.1). Classification (NCBI taxonomy): domain Eukaryota; kingdom Metazoa; phylum Arthropoda; class Arachnida; order Ixodida; family Ixodidae; genus Ixodes; species Ixodes ricinus. The sequence goes on along the minus strand of JAZHYW010054302.1, from coordinate 41,876 downwards.
ATGTCTCCTCCAAGCTTTGTTGTTTAGATATGCTACATGTATTATATCATTGTTGCTCCTATAAGAAATGCAGAGTTTTTGGTGTACAAGCGCTGCGATAAGGAATCGATTGTCGAAGGGACAGTCGAAAGAATTTAACCTCATTAGACGAATATTTGGAGCAGAGCAGGCAGCCCGATTTTTAATTAAACGAAAGTGCCTCCCGATCAGGTGTTCCGGCGACGGCCGAATTAATGACATGAGAAAGTTCATGGCATCGCGTTGGGTAACTTCTCGGCAGACTTTTAATTAACGTCTTTTTAGGTAGAAGGACTGTAATAAACCAACGCTCGCCAGCCCTTGCCGCACTCTGTGTTCGCTTCATTCAAGACAGGTTTCGTTCTACCAACAAAAGGAATTCAAAAGTAACCATTTCGGCAGACATCTGCCTCGCTAGGTGAGTATTAATAAGAGAAGCTGCAGGTACTCTAGCCAACCGTGTTTAAATAGCTCGACGTTTCGTTACAGTGTACTAGAATACGGGATTGTGTTTGGACCGGCGCGACTTGGCAACTGGAGCTTGTGAGGCTGCGCGTGTGGACAACAATCGCGGCGCTGCAGTTGACAGGGCAGCAGAAAGCTACTGCAGTCCCCACGTGCCGCCGCCCGTGCGCCTCAAAACCACCACCATACTGACCCTACTGCCGATGCGCCGGTGTCGACACCTATCGCCATCTACACCACACGCCTCACGTGAGCCGCTCCCGTCCCAACACTACCCTGTATTCTTGTACACTGCAGTTTAGCGGCGTGCTCAGCCGCTTGTTCACGGGTATTTTAGAGAGTTGTAGTGGCAAGAGCGGCGGCCGCCCCGCGAAGATTTTGCGCGTAGACTACACCGTGGCGCTGCTGTGCTGAGCCCTAGGAACGCGCCCCCGTCAACCTCGTCGTCGGAGCTGTTCGGCGTGTACTACTGTGGTTCGAATGGAGCTTTTCGCAACGTAGAACAATTGCTAATGTGAACAATTATAGGCCTTTCTTTGGACTAATATCTTTGGAGTGTGTGCTATCCTTCCCTCGGAATATTCGCGTGTTTTGAAGGAGATTGTTTGGTTAATATTACCCCCCCCTCCCTTTCAAGTACTGACAGATCGTTCAGCAACGCTATCACTTAAGCTGCATGCTTAAAGGGCCTCTGACACGCCGAAAAAGAATTTTTGTTTTCATGCCAGGCATTGAAATGGCATATCAGGACATTACAAAAAAATTGTTTCACTATATAGTGGCGTAGGTTTTTATAAAAAATAGAAATACGAGGCCCAATTCAAAGCTCCCGCCGTGCACTGTGAAGTAACAGTGTACCGCAAGGTGTCGGGGCGGTCAGAAGGAGGCATCGGCCTACGTCACTAAAAGTGGGTTTGCCGGAAGTCACTTGAGTTTCACTCCTCGTGCTCTCCGCGACCGTGCCTAAGACTTTTTTAAATTTTGTTTTATCCTGCTTTTTGTACGAGCGATCGTAGAAAACGAAGTTTCAGTTCCACTAGCTCTTTACCGCTGCACCGTTGGTTAGTTTGCGTGCTGTAAAAGTTGAGGACGAAGAGTCAGTGGCTCGACGTGATGGAGGTCAATGATGAAAGCGTTGCGAGTACAAGCCAGTGTACGAGTGCATGCCGTCAGTCCGATGATAAAGAGCTATTCTGAACGCAAAACAAGCTATCAAGTTTTGAAAAAAAAAAATTTAGAACGCTCGCAGAAATTAGGTTTGCTAGCATTCGACACGCCCGCGATCGCATTGCTGAAGGTTCAGACACCGAGGTCGTTGAATCATCGGATACTCTCCAGGCTGAAGATGCCTGCCGTCTAAAGAATACGAACTGGTGAGTGTACCAAGTACAAGTAAACGTCGAGCATAAAGTACAGTCGCCGCGCGGAGTTAACAGCTCCACGCGAGCGCGCGTTTTACCGAGGGGCGCTTGACTGGTGGCTTGCGATAGAACTAGAGATGACGTCAGGGCGAGCCATGCAGAGTGGACGGGGGAAGCCGTCTCAATTCAAGGGAACCGTTGTTATCATCCGCCTGCGGGGTAAGCGTAGTTCGACTGAAAATGGGAGATGATTCCGCACAATCATCTCCCATTTTCAGTCGAACTACGCTCACCCCGCAGGCGGGTGATAACAACGGTTCCTTTGAATTGCGACGGCTTCCCCCGTCCACTCCGCATGAACTCGCCCTGACGTCATCTCTAGCTCTATCGCAAGCCACCAGTCAAGCGCCCCTCGGAAAAAAACGAGCGCTCGCGTGGAGCTATTAACTCCCGCGGCATCGTACGTGTTTTGTCTAGAACATGAATAGAACTTGTGTACTAGGTACACATGCGGCCGATATATGTCTCTCGGAAATGCATGCAGTGTGATCTCTTCTTCAGTTGCTGAAATACCGGGACAGTCCCTCACACAGCACCTTCTAGGCATTGTAGTTGATCACGTCAATTCACTGACCCTTCTTCTGCTACCTTCACAGCAACATTAAGCAATGAAAAGCAAATAAAAGAAACCTTGTCTGCTTGGATCGCTCGTGGAGGTGCGGAAAATAACAAAAATATTTTTAAAAAAATATTCCACGCGCTCGCGGTAAGCACGAGGAGGGATACAACTCACGTGACTTCCGGCGATGCCTACCTTCTGACCGCTCCGACACCTTGCGGTACACTGTTACGTCACAGTGCACGGCGGGAACTTTGAATTGGGCCTCGTATTTCTATTTTTATAAAAAAAAACTACGCAACTCTATAGTAAAACAATTTTTTGTAATGCCCTGATATGCCATTTCAACGCCTAGCATGAAAAAAAAATTGTTTTTTTGGCGTGTCAGAGGCCCTTTAAGAGCTGCGAAAAAAAGATCACGCGATACTGATATAAAAAGAAAAAATAGACTAATAAATTTCAATAAATCTCGCACTTTTTCAATGGGGAATAGAACAATAAACTGTTGTATTGTTTTTTGTCATCGTGTTACTGATGCGGGGATAAGCGTTGTGTAACGCTTATCCGAGCGCCGGATAAGCGATAAGGCCGAGCGCGTTTGGGAACGGCCAAGGTGCCACTGCAACTGGCGAACATTTAGCAAATCGTCTTTTGTGGAAGGCAGTCTATGGGGAAAAAATACCTCGATCAGGAGTTGATTAAGCATTAAAATGCAATATGAACACAAACGTCATCAGCCTCTAATATGAAAATAAAATATTCTCAATACACTGGTTCATGACCTCTGAAAAGGGTAATACACTTTATCGACATACACAGCAAGCACATGACAGATACCCAGCGACATACTACGCATAAAGACTACAAAATATTCAAAATGTATTGCGGCATAAAATCCCAACGTCTTCGCCATGGACGATGTGCACATAGTCCCGAAGGATAAAACGCGGTGTAAAATGTCTTTCGCACACCGCTGATATCTCGGTAAGGCGTTTATCTTCTCGCTTAAGATTTTGTTCCCACTGTAGTCTGCGCGACTCCTCCTTTGGCGCACGAAACAGCGACGGCTTTCTATCGCTGGTGCTACGACTGGCCTTGTTGTCCGGGTAGCCCGACTCGCATTCCCACGCGAAGCAGTGTGTGTTCGTCTTTTCCTTCCATTCATGACCGAGACGGCAACGGAATGGTGAAGACTCCCCACTACTATACCACAAAGAAAAGTGCTACGGTGTTACGTTCGGGAGAAGCGAACCGCCTTAGAGTGCCTTCATACACACGCGCGCTTTTGCTCGAGTGGTGACATCTCAGCCATACTTACGCCCAATCGTTTTTTTTATGTATTTTGAAGTGCGCGCAATCCGGTGTCAATCAGCTCGAGCGCATACCTTTGGCTAATGCATAGACGCCATTTTAGCGCTTAAAGGCTGAACTCATGGGAGATTATGTGATGAATAACTGGCGAACGCCGCCCGACAGCACGCTCGCTTTGCGCGCGACGTAGCAGCCACTGTGTTGATTCCACGCGCAGAGCAAGCCGCCGCCCGTACCCGTCGGTTATTCGCAGGATATTCGTCCCATGGAGTTCAGCCTTAAGTCACGCGAGTCGGAGAGCGTCACGCGCTGGCAGATTCAGTGCAACAATAGATGTCTTCACCCTGAAACAGACAGACATGTAGGCACCCTAAACCGCCTCAACCTCACCTTCTTCGCTCATCGCACATGTACCACTTGCCACCAATTCTCGTAGGGCCCTAAGGTGCCTACATGTCTGTCTGTCTCAGGTGAAGACATCCATTGTTGCACTGAATGTTCAGCGCGTGACGCTCTCGCGCACTCGGTGCGTGACTTGGGCGCTAAAATGGCGTCTCTGCATTAGCCAAAGCTACGCGCTCGAGCTGAATGACACCGGATTACAGTGAACTAGAATATAGGGGTAGTGGAAAAATCGTCGGCGGCGCTCCATTGGCCGTGTGAAGCCAGAAGTGTAGACTACCGCGAGTGGCGCTGTTGTCGAAATCCGGAGGACATGACTACTGTAACACGGGATATGGCGTCGCGTACGTTCTCAGATGGTTTCTGTGGTGTCTATGGTCGTTTTCGCAATTTGTTTTCGTGAATGTCAAGTGCTTAGCGTTATGATTACATAGGTTCGAGTCTTGTCGCTAAGCAATGAAAACGAAGAGAAAGAAGACAGATGCGAACCGCTACGCGCCAGCATGCAAGACGGGTTACCCCGGTTTTCACTACATTGCCCAAGTAAGCTTTAAACATTAATTCATAGACGTTGAAATACCCATAAATTATACACAGGCCACACTAATGAACCGCTAAGATCAAAAACAGCTACGTTTGGCGCGAACTTCGCTGGCAGGAGTGCTCCGGAATCGAACACCAGCGCTACCTGGTAGGTTCTACACGAAACGCCTCACCTGGAAGCCGGCTATTTTTCCACTACTCCTATTCTAGCTCACTGTAACCGGATTGCGCGTACTTCAAAATGCATAAAAAAACGATTGGGCGTAAAAATGGCTGAGATGTCACCACTCAACGCCAAAAGCGCGCGTGTGTATGAAGGCACTCTATAGGGCCTGGAACTCCAGCGCCACGTTCTCCCCTAGTGGCTATCTACGTCGACCGTCTTTATGCAGCCTATTGTAAGCGGACACCGCTTCTTGCCACTGCATCCTCTAGAACACTGTATTCACTGGTGACTCATTTGGCTGGGTATTCTTCTTTCTCTTCGTCTCCTTGTCGCTGCCGTTTAAATCGTCCTCACCTTTTTGTGACACATCGCAGACCGTGAATATAATCTGCTTGGCAGGGTACTGATCGACCGGTTCAGGTTGCTATTTCCATGTTGGATATGCCATATGACTCTAAAAAGAGTTTTTTTTTCAGTTTCTGTCGGTGCCCAGTACGAAACTGCTGTCGAAGTCGATGACGTAGTTGCTCTTTTCTGCATGTTCCGATAGTGCGTTACTTTGCATGTCTTTCTTGGACGTACAAGGTGAGACATTACCGAGAATAGACCTTTACCTTTTCTTTCTACGGCGGCCACTTGAATGTCCTGTGCCTAAGGTCTTTCCGGCCATCGAGGAATTTGACAAGTCTGCTGCTTTCTCGACCAACGGCAGAAAAGAAACAGAACACAAGAAGACACTTGTTTCTCTTCAAGGTCGCTCCACCTTACCTCAGACATCTAGCGAAGGTTTTGTCGAAAAACGTCCTTCGAAATTCCTCTTTCCCACCGAGATCCTCGTGTTGGCGAAAGAAATAGAATTCAATCTCACAACTGTGCACCCTCGGCGTATGCATTGAATTCAGCTTTGTTGAAGAGGGCTTCCTGAAGCCCTCTTCAAACCATTAGTGTACTATCCAAGATAAACCCAAGGAGGCATCTGAACTACAACGCTAGACAAAATCCGCCATTAGAAAGTTAAGCGAAGATAACAGCATCGTGATCCTCCCAGCTGACAAAGGAAATACCACCGTACTGTTGGACCGTAGCAGACTACAAAAAGAAGGTGCTCGAACTCCTGAACAGAAGACGCTACTGAAGGACCCAACATCAAAGGTTAAAACACTCCTAAACCAGACACTTTCTTCTATCTCCGGTAAATATACAGAATCTCGGGCCCTCTACCCGAACCTTATCTGCCGAAACTGCTCAACACCTGCGTTCTACGGCTTACCGAAAATTCACAAACCAGGAATCCCTCTTCGTCCAATAGTCGACTTCACTACGTCACTGCATGCGAACTTTGTCTATCACCGTCGTCTGTTTCTTCCACTTATGCGAAAGACCAGCACGCATGTTGAAAAATTACACCATCTTCCCGAGGGGAACCATGGGGTGATGCGGAGCATCGTGTTGGTTCCGAGGAAAGAGTCAGTTGCGTGCTGACGTCGAGAAATGGCGCCACCGACTGCCCTAGCGTACCCCCTACGCGAGCCTTCGTCGCGGCTCGCGGCAGAGAAACTTGGAACGCTCGCCGCTCGCTGTTTATTTTTTTTTCACACTTGAAGGAGAGGAGACTAGAGGAGGAGAGTTGCGCGTGCGCGCGCGTGTGAGGAGAAGCGAACGCACGCGCAGTGCACGCAGCTGGTAGAGAGAGAGAGCGGAGAGAGTAACGCGCAGCTGTTGGAGAGAGGGAAGGAGGAGAGTTGCGCGTGCGTAGTGTGACTGCGGACTACGACGCCGACGCCGCGGGACATAGACCCGAGCAAGAAATGCTCCGCATCTAAAACACTGCCCACTTCACTCGAACTAGCTTCGAACTTACAAGTGTACGACGACGAGAGCCTCGTCTCCTTTGATGAGGGAACTCCTGTTTAGAAGTATTCCCGTCAGCTCGAGTCCGTCATAGAGCTTGAGTCGCCAAACAAGGCTACGCTTCCAGAGTACCGCATTAAATAATTTTTTGTAAGCAACCTAACTTCTTGATATCTAATTATGAAGATGTTCTTGTCGTCTCAGTGTCATATTGCAACGATGAAAGCCATTTCTGAAGTCTTACACTCCGCTTTGCTTTGGTAGCAGACGACACGATAGATTTGCTGGCCTCTGTTGCAGCGGGCGTCTTCATTGAAATGCGTCGGTAAACAAGCGACAAAAACAAGTGGATTGCCGTGGCCGTAGAGGCCTCCGCAATGTGCGTTTTTTTTCCTGTGAACAACCCAGCTTAGTTACGAGGGGTGAAAATGCAGTAAAATCAAACCACGTCACGCAGATCAGTTACGACGACGACCCGAAGTGCATTACCGGCGTGGTGCAGGCCACCATGAGAAACAAATCGTACGCCGTCGAGGTAAGTCGTTTGTTATTATTATTTTATTATTGTGGTTGTCAGGTTATTAAAGAATTGCATGTCTATCGCGATTTCGCAGTATTTTGCTTTTTTTTTCCCCCTTGGTATACCGTATACATCAAATTCCGTGGATGTGCTCTTTTGGTGAAGATCTTCATCGAACCCGCGATGCGAGTACAGTCTGTATTAGACTCACCTTATGTTTTTAATCCTGTTCTTTCGCGCTTTGGGGTCTTGCGGAAATCTGAAGAAACTGCAAGAATCTCTCTCCACGCGATGATTACAACCAGGTATACGAAGCACCCTCGCATAGCGCGAGTCCGCAAACAAAATTTGGGATCTCAACCGTTCGCCTGAAGTGCTTTTCTCGCGGGTACAATGCGATCTTTTAGCAGACTATCATCTCGATCGACGCCCGGACTTTCGATAAACCATATTTTGCATCGCACCCCACTATGAAATCTTAAAAGTGTATGAAACTCATTATATTTCAAACAAATGCGATGTCAGAATATCGTCTTTATTCACATGATGCAAACGACGGCCCCACTTGGACGGCCGGCGTGCGGCAGACGGCATACTTCTTGCATTCGTCGTCTGCTGCAGGCATCTTGAGGACCGGAAGTTGCAGTCGTAAATATTTCAGAAACGAGCGATTACCGGCACACTTCTGTCGAAACATATATGACATTCAAGCTTTCTATATCTGTGATTTTTAGAAGTTTAAATCCTACTCCTGATTTTTGAATGGTCGGGTTTTCGTAGCGAAACCGAGCCACATGTATTCGTCCATAACAACGACCCTAGCAACGGTTTGTTTGGACCCATGACGTCACACTTACGGAGTCAATTGAACAACGGCCGTCACGTGAGTCGCTATCATCATCATCGTGTTTTTTCAACGCCACCATCTTGGGTCCAGCGATCCTCTGCCTGCTGCTGTTTGGTGTTTACTGCCCGCGCACGCTGAAGTCCGTCGCTCAGCACGCGCGTTTTCCGTGCTACGTCGAGATACGAACAACACGACTTTGATTCGCCACCACAGCTGCGGTCACGGCAGCTGGCGCAGGAGACGGCTACAGCTCGGCTTGGCTCAGCTACAGTCACTCCTCCAACTGCGCGCGGACCCAAGATGGCGGCGCCTGACGCGCTTCAGACGCCATGTTTGGGAGTTTCGGTACTCTGAAAGCGTAGCTTTATTTAGTGACTCTAATCTGAACGGCACTTACGTCAGACTAGGTGCCTCAATGTCCTTCTGTTTAGGGTGATGCCACCCTTTGTAGTAGCCGATGCCGACAGCACGCGCTCACGGGTAAAATACAAAGAAATCGACGAAAACAGAATGTCGCCATAGCACAATCAGCGCCACAAACGCGTGCAGGGACACGCTCCTTCACGCGCTTCTGAACAAAAATAAAAATAAAAGTGTGGGAAAAAATGACCAGATGTTTCCACCCTAAGCAAAGCGCACATGAAGGCACCCTACGTCAAACACGACTCTCCCTGAAAGAAGCTAACTCTCAGTGAACGAAATCTGCGACCTACTAGAAGTGTGCCTGACGAACACCTACTTCTCTTTCGCTGGTAGGTTCTACAAGCAAAGTAGTAGCACCGCCATGGGAGGAGCTGCTGCGTCCGCCATGGCAGCCAACCTTACAATGAAAGCCATCGAGCAAAACGCATTAAGTACGTTCTTTTTGACACCCACTATACTTCGTTTCACTTTATCTGCGAGCGAAGCCAAAGCAAGAAGTGCGAGACCAGCGCTTTTTGCATATCTCCCCAGCTCGCGCGCTCGAGCAAAGCCTGAACGCACGGAGCTTTCGTGCTCGCGCTTCCAGTTTTGCCTTCGCTCGCAAAGAAGGCGAAACGAAGTATATGTTGTTTCTCTACGTAGACGATTGCTTCTGCGTTGTGAAAACCAGCGAAGTTGACCGCCTCCACATGCATCTAAATTCCATGGAATCAAATATTCAATTCAACCTAGAACGTGAATCTAACGGTTGCATTCAATTTCTGTATGTATCTGTAAAAAATAGGCAACCGTTTAAAGGGGTCATGAAACGATTTTCCTACTTCTTCCTCCTTAGCTTTAATCCTCAACTCAAATGCGAATTGTGAAATCACGTTGTCGTGACATTTTTCGGCACCGGTGAAATGACTCCTAGCTTCCACTGTGCTTTTTATGCACACCATAGAACTTGTCATTCCCCGGTGATGATAAGTTCCGTCTGGAGTGAACTCATTGGCCACGAACGCGAATCCGAATATTCGTCGAAGGATTTATTGTTAACGAGCGCATACGTCCGAGTGACGCAGTTCTCGTTTCCAATGCGTGAGCGCAGCTCGACTGACGTCAGGTTGGCACCGCTGACGCGCTTTGGGAACCGCGGATGAAAGGCCGAGAGCTTTCGAAGGAAAGAAGGTACAAAAATAGTCCGCTATATTTTCAAATGTTCGTACCGAAAAGCTGGCTTTTGACTTTCTACCCTCTTTCTTTTGGCCAACTAAACGATATGGGATTAGTAAAGTTCCAATTTAAAATCATTTATCCCCGCCCAAAATTCGTTTCATGGCCGCTTTAACATTCCTGGTGTACAGAAAACCAACGCACATCGGACGATACCTAAACTTGTTGTCAGACCACCCCACACCTCACAAACCTCGCCGTAGTTTCGGCACTATTTCGACGTGCCATCATGGTGTATGTACCTTCTAAAAAACGCATATTCAACATAGCCGACCTTCCCTTGTCTCTCATAGATGCCAAACCACTGAATCTGGCTTGTTACGAGCATCCAGAAAGGTTTATGCTGGGGAGAAAGACACACTAGCACCTAAAGTGGCAATAACCTGTCCTGCTCTGGCAATGATCAAGTGAAGCGAACGGAATAAGAGAAGACAAAAACTGAAGGTCGGTTATGGCGGCGCCCATGCACAGCTGCCTAAAAGCGTCTATATGCAGGAAACTTGGTCACCCATCTGCAGCCGAGAAAACTCATCCCTCCAGCCGCATGTGCGTCCTGTGTTTCAGAGGCACGAGCGATGTTCTCACCCGTGCTCTAAAACCATACGGTATAGCAGTGGCACGAAAGCCCGTCTCGACCATAGGCCATCATCTTCTTCTTCCAAAAGATTGTCATCCAAAGAAAAAGCCTAAGGACATGTCACGGTGTAAGATACACTCTTTAGGTGAGGACACGGCGGGGCTGAACGCGCGGCGCGAGGAATCAGATAGTGTTCGTTCGACGGGCATCCGAAAGGCTGCATTATTCCGCGGCCACCGTGCCCGCGGCGTGGCGAGTGTCGCCGACGGCGAGCCAAACGGCGAAACTGTGTGAGAGCGAAAAATATTATCTCGTTGCCATGGCAGCCCGGTACACCTTGGTCTTTCTGCACGAGCAACAACCTCGCTAGAGCTCTCCGCGTGTGCAGCATGAGGCGGCACGAGCCGTCTTTGCTCGTGCCCAACGGGTCGACGAGATCATCTGCTGGCGCCGCTTGAAACCCTATACCAGACTTGTACACGTTATCTGAAAACTAGTAAGGAATTACATTTACAATTACTCAAGGCAAAATTGTAATTTATTACAATTACAATTACCTCCGCATAAAAGTAAGTGACCGGTACCCCGAAAGTAACCCGTTACTTTCGTGGCGTTACTTTCAACAATATTTTCCTCAATTAAGAAACAAAGAGAAGAAGGTTATTCAAGTTCTTATTGTTGCCACCTGTTCCATTTATTGACCTTGAGTATTTTGAGCAACAGCTGACTCTCGAAAGTCTCGTCAGACATTTTGCGTTATTTCTTTCTCAATATGTCGACTGCTACGCTGAACGACCATTTGAACTGAGGCACTGGATGGGAGTGCCATGTTGTGCCTCACGAATGTTTTATGCTCTGCATTGAGTTTTTTCAGCGAAGGAATGGAAGTACTCATTTAACTCGAAGATAGAGCAAAGCTTCGCTGTTGCAGCCGTCTGCCTCAATATTCGAGTGTTTTAGCACAGTTGGTACCAGTAAGGTGATAATTACATAATAAATAATGTTTGCCCGATATCCTTCTTCCCTTGGTCTCTGAACAGGTCGAGCCTCGATTGAGACTTTGGTGAATAAGAAAAAGTTTCCAATATTTAAATAAAAGTAATCGAGAAAAAAAAAGGATACTCATAACGAACCAATTAATTAGAACGTTGGTTAAAACAAGGAGATAAACGCACGTTTGTCGTGCGTACCTTTCTTGGTGCCGTTCAATAACGCACGGAGGACGGACGGACTAGCCGTTTACTCCTGTATTCTCCAGATAGACGTCGACGTCCGCTGATACCACGGGCACCGAAGGGCAGAAACTAAGCCGCGCTACGGCCCCACTCTACGAGTTTCACTCTCTCCTCAAGCCCAGGATATCAAGTCTACGTCAGCCACCATAATGATTTATTTGTTTTAATTCGCGTGACAGTACGTCACTGCGCTCAACTTTACCAAAATGAAAACAACATTTTCTTTAGAAAGGGGGGGGGGGGCTGGTTGGTCCTAAAAAAGATGTAACGGATTACAAGGAATCTGTTACGTAAAAAATGTAAGGGAATTACTTTAAAATTACTCCAGAAAATATGAAAATATTCCGTTACTAAATTACCGGTAAATGTAAGGGATTACAAGTAATTTCGTTACTTGTAACGGATTACGTACAAGTCTGGTCCTATACTCTGCTTCAGCTAGTGTTGTACCGCAGGAAAGGCTACAAGCGCGAGCTCCTTGCTCTAAAGCACATCTCGGCGGCACACGCTCTCGTGCACCAAGGGCAGCTGCCAACGCTATGAGCTCGCGCTTCTAGCCTTCGCTGCGGTACAAGATAAGGTGAAACGAAGTATAGTGAGAGAGAGAAAGAGAGAGAGTGAAAAGCGAACTTTATCTGCACTGCGCGAGGAGCGCGCTATCCTCACCTGAAGAGTATTATCTTACACCGTGGGCCTTGTTCATCGTATTCCTCGCGCCGACTGCAATGCCTCATATGTGGGGAAACCAAGAACTTGCCTGAACGTCTACGCAGACACAAATATGACGAAAAAAAGAATAACATACAAGGTAACGCTCTAGCGGAATATACAGAAAAGAGCAACCACTCATCGACTTCGTCACAAGTTTCGTACTGGACACCGAAAGAATCTGGAAAAAACGACTTTTATTATAGTCATGGCATATTCAACATACAAATAACAATCTGAACCGGTCAATCGGTACCCTACCATGCAGTTATATTCACGGGCTTCGAGGTGCCACAAAACAAAAAGAGGACGATATAAACGGCAGCGATAAGCAGAAGAAGAGAGAGACGAGCACCCCGCCAAATACGTCACCCCTGAACGAGCGGCCGAGGAGGCGGCGAAATGTATGGCACTTCAAACACAGTTGGTTAGAGTACCTGGAGCTTCTTTGATCATCACAAGGAAAACTAAAACTGTGAATGTATTTCACGACCTAAAAACTCGCTCTAGATTTTTAAAAAAATCAGCGGGAAAGAGTTTTAAATTTACCTCAAATGGGTTCACTCCTTGAAAACGAACTATTTTAAAGAATCGGCAAGTTAGCTCGCGATCTCAGGGTTCTCGGCGAGCGCTGTTTAACCTAGGTGTCCTTTAAAGGAGTTCGTTTTGAAGACCTTTAACGTACCCAACTGGCAGGAGTATTATCAACCTAGTTAGTGCTTAGGTAAAATTAAAATCTTTTTCATGCGGAGTTGCCCGGTAAACATTTTTTGTAGCTCTTTATCATAAATAATTTATTAACAAATGTATAAGGCAGACAACAGCCTCCTCTATACTGACAAAGCCTGGCAGATCGCCACACGACACGGCCGCGGAAAGTGAAAAGGTAGAGCGGCAGACAACGAATGAGAGGAGACGCATGTAACGGGCGCCCCGCTGCGGCGAGACGCCGAAACACACTTGTCCTGAGCGATGGAATGTCCGCTAGTGCTCTTCGCGTCCCTCACGCTACCAACTTCTTTTCTAATTACGAATCAAAACCTTGAGACTAGAATTAAACACTACCGCTTCTTTTCTCGTCGGGTTTGAAAACCATGTTTCGGGTCCTCGCCGCTGCAAAAGCTGTGCGCTGACTACAGGCTCCCCGATAAACGCTCAGTGCTACCAGATCGTCGTGCTCCAATTCTGCGACCGGGCACTCTATGGCCCCGTCGTCAAACTGCCGGGCTTTGTGAGTACAGAGGAGGCTATGGCCAGACATTTTAGCGGAAGGACGTCATAACATCTTCATGATTCCATTGTTGTTAATCACGAGTGTATGAGACAAGTGGCATATTGTACACAATACTATATAAATATGGCGCGTACGGTCGGCCCGCGATAGTCTCTTTTATATTCATCATGATTTTGAGCCACACACGGTCGCTAAAAGAGAAATAGTATGAGATTAACCTTGAATCAGAACTAAATATGTTTGGGAAGGGTTACTTCAATAATGTTGTAGGTTGTATTCACATAGAAGAAGCATGTATGTATCATTGTGGGTATAATTGGTAATGATAGAGCGAATAAAAGTTCGAGGGAAAATTGTAGGAAAAAGGCCGCGTTAATACGCATGACAAAAAGATTACTAATTTTATTTTTGTTTTGTTTGCTTGAGTCTTTTAAGAACATTAGTACATGCTAGGTGTGCTATCGCGTAACTACTATTGCAATTGATGATTTACAAAAATAAAAAAAAGAAACGAATTACAGCAGTTTCCGCGAAGGAATTAGGTTTTAGTTATTTTACCAGGACAAGATATTGTGGATCAGAAAAGACGTTTCTTGTGTCGCCTTATATAAATTTCAAGTATTAGAAACGAACAACGCCGTTGGCTTCCCCGATACATTGATGCATCTTCGGAAATTTGTTTACGTATATATGACCACACGCTCTTTATGTGGGTGGCACATGCGGAGGAAACGTCTTTTAGTACAATTTACAATATATTTTTTGAAGCGCTTACGTTATGCGTACAGATGAACTATTTGATGTATTATGTAGTCCTACAGTTCCTGACAAAGGTTTTCGTTTTTTTTTTCTAGATTGAGAAAGGGACATGTATAGCGTGTTTCACAACAAACCATCAATTATGCATAAACCGAGGTGGGCCTTTTTTTCTTTTACAGGTTTATATCAATACTACTCGGTAATGTTCTATCTTAATTATGATGTTACGAAGGTCTCCAAAATCTGGCATCTCCAAGGAACGAATTAAAAAATATGGCCTACTCAAGGTCAATCAGATTTATAATTTTAAGTAATTACCATTGATTCATAAACAAAAACTATATGTGACGGATGTATGTGACATAACGCGTACATTCGTCTTTTTTGGCACACACATAAGCGGTCCCCTCAGACCCGTACAAATAATGGCACGAAACAATAGAATATCAATTCAATGAGGCTATGAATAACAATAAAGACCTCATATTTTAATAACACTTTTAGTAAATTTAAAGGGGAGCTCAGGACACTCATGGTGGGCAGTTGTATCCCCGTATTCTATGAACCTGTATATAATAACTAGTTGTTTTTCTGGTATGTTCTAAAAGTGGTTATTTTGTTTATCACTAAGCTACGTGACCTCTGTAAACTGTGTGCTGCTGGAAAGCGCTGCATTTGGGACAAACACCTTCTCATATAAACATTCATTCATTCATCCATTCATTCATTCATCAATTCATTCATTCATTCATCTGGCATCATTGCAGCCTTGACCAATTTTCGCAGGAAGCGATTTTTCTTCATGGAAGTACTTAACAGTGCCCAGAATGCCCCTTCTCAGCATGGCCTAAACTCCTTGAAAGACGTTTTACTGCCATTTTTTGCAGATTGTTGTTTATACTCCAATTGAAACTACGTGGCTCGGCATTGCATATAGCCCTGAGGACTGCATCACCTTTAAGTACTCGTAAAAAACTAGAATCACTATATACGGTAACTGACAGCGTAAGAAACTCGAGGCGTGACACCTTCCTTTTCACGCTTCTTGCTTCGCGATATGTTATTTACGGTTCCTAATCAGTTTATAAATGAATAAATAAAAACAAGTTTAATGTAAATACAAGGTGTCATTAAAAGCGGCAAACTCATTGCCTGCGAAGTCACAATAAGGTGCATAAGGATTGCAACACCCCCTGTTTTTTTGTGTGTTTTTTTAGGCTATAAGCAATTAAAGTTTTTTTTTTTCGTATCTGATAAACTGTTACTATATAGACACCGAGTGCTTGAAAAATGCAGAGGGTGTCGAGTGACGATCACCTAGTTATCGATCCACCGTCAATAAAGTTGCGGCATTATTCGCGACTCCAGCAAAACGAACGACACCCAGCGGGAAAACACTGAACTGGCCGGACCAGGTCCTTTCGCGATTTCTGCTCGTCTCTTCTGGCTTCCGTGTTTGCATGTTGTCGGTGGATTGCGCGACAGAACAGTTCTACCGGTGTCTGTGTCGTAACCCTAGTATCGCCTTGTGACCCAGGTTGCTCTGCACGCGACCTATGGAACCGCGTGAGCCAGACATTCTGCGTTTCTCAACGTTCATCAGCACAGTGGAAGGGCAGTGGGCAGTCCTTTCCTCGTTTCCTCGAAGAAAGTCAAGCCTCTTGAAGCTCGCTTACCCCAACACATCGCCGGAGGTTCGAAACGTGGAGAATAAAAAGCGGGGCGAACCATTTGGAGTCCAATTCCCGCTCGCTGATGCCCCAGCGTTGTGCGTTGAGCTGGCACATGGCACGGCACGACCTGGATTCGACCGCCATAATTGCCCGATAGTGGCGTCCCCTATAGGTCGCTGGAGTCGCGAATAGGCTCCGACAAAAAGACTGAAGAACGAATCACAAAACAAGATGCGTGAATGTAATAAGCCAGGCGTTCTACTTTTCTGAGGCTGCCGGAGACTGCAGCATTTCTACATTAATGATTGAATGAGGAGGTGGGAATTTTAATGTGTATATTTGGGCTCTCATTCATGCTATAATGTATACGTAAATGCGTGAATAATGTCAGTTAGAAACATTCACCTTGTCTCATAAAAGCTTACGAAGTTCAGGCGCCGCTGCAGGCTCTCGAAATTCAGTGCGTAACTGTTATTCGTCAAAACAGGGTAACCGTAAAAGACGCGAGATATACACGGAAACATAATTTTAGTTAGTTTTGTGAATACTAGTGCTCGCTTTCAGTGGGAGTGCAAATAAATGGACAGAAAGAAGAGGCCGAAAAAGAAACTCTGGAGCAGCGCAGTGAACCGCCATTGACAGACATAATTTGTTTAGCTTTGGTCTACTTTTAGAAGAAAACTTTCAGGGGGAGGATTGTCACGTCCAAAATTTAAAATATAGCATTTTTGTTCGCCATGCTTCATTTATGGCGAATGCAGCCAATGTGAACCTCTTTACGAAATGAAAATGAACCAATTTTATTGAGAATCGGTAATTAAGTTTAGCATTGTGTCTACCTTTTGGGGTAAAAATACATTATTTCCTTATATACACGTTTTTGTATACTTTCTCTATACTTCGTTTCAGCTTCGGTCCAGACGCAGCCGATGCTACAAGCGCGAGCATGTGGCCCAGAACAGCGCTTGCACTGCACGAGCGCGCGTGCTTGGCGGGGATGCTGAAAGCCCGGAGCTCGCGCTTGTAGCTTTGGCTGCGTCTGGACCGAAGCTGAAACGAAGTATACATGTATATTAATTGCAAGATCCGTGCGAACTGAGCAGATGGCTGAGAAAGCTTTTTTTTTGCGTTGTAGCGTTGTTTCCACTCAGGGAACATAATTCAAACTGTTTGTAATGTTCCAACCGCCGGAAAAGAAAATTGCGCCATTTTTTTAATATGGAAAACCCCAGATTAAGATTCTTTTTTGCTGCACATGAAATGACTTTATTGAGAGGATTGTTTGCTAAGGTGTTTAAAAACAAGCTTTATGTAGTCTAAATGACAAGTTTTCTCAAGGGCTGGGATTTTTCAGTCATTATGATTGCATTAATTGCTAAAAAGTTTACTTTACGCGTTTCAACCTTCTTGAAACAACAAACTTATCTCCTTAAATATTTTCCTAAAGCAAAAATAAAACTATTTAAAAAAAGAACTTTCGTATGGTTTAAATTACATTTTGATATAATATTCTATTATAAGAAAAATGTAAAGCTTTGAAACTTAACTGTTTTATATTAACAGCAAATTTTCAGCTTCTTGTTTTGGTAGCAGAACTGTTCGAAAGATTAGGCTTGATGTTTTACTTATCAGACCGCAAACATTTTTTTTTAAGTTCTCTCGGCGATTCTATTTGGTTTATTTTTTGATAACCGATGATATATGACTTTTTATATTTCTTCTTCATATCTGGAATGAATGAACTACGTACTATTCTCGCCTTATAGCCTGCCGGTAACAGCCAGCTGGCGCCAGTAGGGTGAGAGCCCAAAGTTATACCCTGCCTCGGTGCAACTTGACAAAGAGTGAACGACAAGCACCATTTTGCGTGCCGACGGCTTTGATATCCGCTACGTATACGAGTGCATCCCACATATATTGGAGCATGATGCAGCAAAAAGCCTGATACTTCTTCGCATGACCGCATTGACTGGAGTAATAGCCGCACTATTTATGAACAAGGCCCTTGCGCTACTTCCCCACAGAACACATATACAGCCAATCATTGCGTTGCGCATAAATAACACAGCGAATAACCCGATCAAGAACACGATTCTCCATACAAATGCAATCTTCACAGATTGTATCTTTGCATGAAGACGTTATCTCTGTCCTGCTAGCAGCTGGAATCATGCTGTCGATCGCGGTGATTGGCAATCCACGTGCTCCACGGAAAAGCGAACCCTCAGGTTTTCTTCATAAACAGAGCGGCTATTACTCGAGTAAATACGGTAAAAGCGCACTCCGGTGATACGCAGTCACATTCCGATTGGCCCGCCAGGCCGCAACTTCCGCCATATTTAAATGTTATGCGATCATGGCTTCCTGGCCTACCCAGTATTTTTCGCTTCAGACACTAGGCCATAGCGGCGCCACCAGAGTAATAGCTCAGGTTTGAACAATGCAGCTGCAACTCCCAGACATACCCAACGTTTCTTTCTTCAGTTGCTAGATAGCTCCAAACCAAACAGCGTTGCAGGTTGCCTTTATGCCTGCTAGTCGTTTTGGTGCCTTTCACAACGTGCCCAAGGTTATTGTGAGCAATTCATTTCCTTCAGTCACAAGATAGAAAATACTGGTGGCAGCCAAAACATACAATTCATCACAGCTGTTTTTAAATTAATGCAAAAAGACTGAACAACAAAAATGGCACATCACATTTGAACTTCTGTTTATTTACGTGCGTATCTGAATGCAGAGAGTCGCAGTCTTGTGCAGGCCGGGTTTTTTATTCATAATGTAAAACAATCAACTGATCGCTCTACACTCTAAAAAAGTTTCAGCAAACGCACTCCTCAAAAACTTCCTCGACAGGGATCTGCTACCCTTCTGAGATATGTATCTAAATCCAGAAATCGTAAATTCTGAACAAGATTTATGAATGAGGGATTTGAGCGAAACATGATCTAGGCTTAATTTGCACCGCCCATACGATATTGCCGTCGAGCACTTGAGCGCAGACTTTGTGCCCTGATTGTCCAGGTCCCTATCCTGGACAACGAGCTGCCAAAGCCAATGAATGACTTGTTGATAGAGATAGCACACTGTTAAGAAAAAGGAGCATTCTGGAATAGCACTTTCAATATCTTGCCCGGGTTTTTTCCACTTCTAAGCTTTTTTTCCTTTTCTACGGTCGCCAAAGCCTGAGACGATGTCATGAGGCACCAGGAGCGGACTCTGCGGCACTCATCCGAACCGGTTCCTAGATTTTCAGAGTTATGAAGGCTTCTGGAAGCACGTCAAAAATACGCGTTGTCTACGTGTTTTCTAGCTCTTTTAACCTGGAGCCCATGCAACACCACCTAGATACAAACAAGGACGATCTGCCCTATGACGACACAGTACGAGTTAGGTAACGGGCACAGCAGCTGTTGATTCGCTTCACCTCTCTCATTTACGATTATATTTGCGTGAACTTGAGTCGCGGCCAATAGCCAGCGGTGTCCCGACATCTATAATTTGTCTCCTTTAAGTCAAAATGCGGTCGACTATACCACTCGAGTATTAATCCCCCAATTCACTCCATCAAGCGCAGTGCGCCGTGACTTTCGACATTTAGTTTTTGTGTGTTTTGGCTTGTTTGCCTTCTAGTCTTTGACCGACCGCGCTCGGACTTCAGGTGAAACGAAGTACTAGTTCATTCATTTTTCCCCTCAAGGGCACCGACAGGGGCCGTACATAAGGGGGAACCCAATACAGAGGGATCACCTGGAACACTGGTTCCACATGTCAGAGCTTAGAGCTGTGAAGAGGAAATCGTGCTAACGCCTTGTACCTAGGTGGCGTTGGTCGGTGCTTTAAAACTTACATTTGTATCAAATAGTCGCCCGGTTAGAAAAAAAAACACAAAAAACTCAGCAGTATATTGTGGCTCTGATGCTTTGAATCCTGCATTAAGGATTTTGATTGCCCTCTCGCAGTACTCCTCTTTTAAAAACACAATTTATCATTTTTATACACCCGAATACATTTATTCGACAATGCATAGCTGAATCTGGCCCTATTATCGGCTCAATGTTTCCCGACGACCCCAACAGTGTACAGAACGTAACTGCGGCAATGGAATCTGATCCAGAACTTTCTACCACAACGACCAAACCAACGTCATGTCACAACCCACGAGACGTCACGGTCTGTTTTGTGGACACTTTCAAATAATTTTCCAGCATCCTGCGATGGGTGCCAGCACATGAACACCTAACCTTCCTTTCTGCATCGTCTAGAAACGTTATTTTTAGGGGTGGGAAAAATTGCACTTCGAATCGAATAGCGCTGCATGAACCCTGCATTCAAGACCGCAAAAGAACCCGTATGTCATCGATTTATCCAGCACTGTGAAGGCTACGAATGAAGCTGTGCAATTCAATTCGAACTGCTATTCGCCCGCCCCTAGTTGTTTTAGTTCCTCCGGGTCCAATGTAGGGTGGCTTTTTTTCTTTTTTGTCGTTCTATTTTTTTGTTCTATCAGCTTCCAATCGAATATGCCATTGAGACCTTGAGTCCCATCACATTTTGGCACTGATCAACATCTTGTCTTCTTATCGAAGGCGCCTTTCTCGAGGTGACTGCCCCGCTGGTGGAACGCGGTGCGAGTCCTCCGTGGGCGCGGTGTTTTTGGCCCCTCTTGGCGCCAGTCTCGCGTCGAGTTTCTCCGGGTTGCCTAGGCACACACTGGTCAGACTTTGGTTTCTTTGGGGTGGCCTTCTTCATCTGGGGAAATGGTCTCCGGCGTCTCCTCCAGAAGCCAGTATGTGGTCATTAACCCCTTGCCCTGCAAGCAACAAATTCGAATTTTGTGAATTTCATTTTTAGGCTTCGGAACAGCCGAAATTAAAATGTCATCAGTAGGGTTACGCGTTTTCAGTGTACAGGTTGTGTGATATTTTCATTCGAAGAGGTTCATAATAAAACGTTAGTGAAAGGTAGACTACTGCGCCTTGTGCAGGTGGATTCTACTGTCAGGGGGACACAATATGAGGGGCTAATCCTCATGATAATTCATATGGTGAACGAAAGTTTCCTAATTATCTTTTTAATTGGTGAAAATGAGACGTACGAATAAAATTAGAGATTTGT
Source organism: Ixodes ricinus (assembly GCA_037355805.1). NCBI lineage: Eukaryota > Metazoa > Arthropoda > Arachnida > Ixodida > Ixodidae > Ixodes > Ixodes ricinus. Next base: position 20,834 of record JAZHYW010054302.1, on the reverse strand, counting down.
TGAGCGTCATCGAAGACCTCCGAATCAGTTAATTTTAGACCGATTTGAAGCACGTGGAAAACGCTGGGGTGCACCAAAGTTTTCACTGGTGCAACAGGCGCAAAGCTAGGGGGGGGGGGTGACACGGATGATTAGATTATCATCTGTGTTTTGCGCTCGCTAGCTAGCATAGTGACAAACTTGGTGCATGTCCGCGCTTCCCACGTATTTCAAGTCATTCTAAAATTTAATAATTTAGTGGCTTTTGGTGACGCTCATCAAGTTGCTAATTGGAACCATATATGCTTATTTTTACTAACTAAGAAGTCAATTACAACATTCTAGTTAAATATCTGACGTATCTTAAGGATTACCCTTTATTTTACGTCCCCCGGTCATATACGTCACCTGTACAAAGTGCATTAGTGTACCTTGAACGAATTTTTTCACTGTATGTTTAGAAATGTCCTAAAAACAAACTCCAATCAGGTTTCATCAAAATCGGGGATAACCGAGAACCACTTAAAATGATTGGAGCTGTCTTGGAATAAAAACTCCCTAGCTTCACAAAATGAAATATTTATTCAGAGTGAAATATTGTGCTACCCGGGAACACAGCCGACAGAGAACTGTCTGTGAGGCTGCTTATGTTCCCTTATCTTGATTCCTTCTCTTATGGTCACTCCGACGTTTTCCATCTATTCAACATCTGTTCCCTGGAAGTTAGGGAATCCCATGACTGTGCCGTTTCCTCAATGCGTGCCATAATAAACGCTTTTTTTATTGTCTGATAAAGATGAACACAAAAAACACCGACTGCCTCGAAAAAAAATTATTTCCGAAGAAAAGGCGCTTGAATTTGAAGAAAACTAAGCCCCCAAATATCAAATCCAGTCGTAAGCTATGAGATATTATTAAAAAGCCACAAAAGTCAAGTATTTAGTTTCAGCTAATTAAGTCGGAGTGGTTGTGTATGGGTATAATGTGGTTAAAAATGTAAACTCACCAAGAAGTTACATTCAAATTGAGTTTAAAGTCAATGTTATGCCTGATCAAAGCGAAGCACACCACCAAAAGGTCAATGGCTTATAGGAGGGGGGCGGGGGGGGGTTTAAGAGAGAATAAAAACAAAACGGATGGCTGTACAAACGTTTTGCTTGTCCAACCAGATGCCACAGCCATGGCTTCCTTCCCAGCGAAATGCTTGCTGTACAACATCGTGACAATATGTTTTTCTATACGATCTATTATCTTTTTTTATACGGTAGACACTATAGGTCTCAAGGTTCTTTGATTATGTGATTCAGAACAAATTTGAGGTTGAAATTAATTTTAGGAGTCTATAAGGGTTTCATTATTACCACGAATAAAAAACAGTCAAAAGCTCACCAATTAATAGTGAGTGTATTGAAATTTGATTAAAGCTCTTCATGAACGGAACAAAATGTTTTGAACATACCTTTAATTCAATGTCTCCACGCAGTTCAAGTTGGAATGTCTTGAACCTCTCTAGGGCTTCTTTGGTAGCTGTGCTTACGTGGATTTTGAGCGCTGAAAAAATAGCAGTGGAAAAAAACAAAACGAAGCAATTACTACCTTCCAGTATCCATGTGCCGTTTATATTGTGCAAGAAACACGCTTAATAATTTAGTTAACACGGCCTCTACAAGGATCCATTATTTAAATTTACTTCAAGTCAATTTACGCTGTCATTATTTTTGGTTTCATTTTATGCCTTTTGAAAAGCAACACTGATGTTGAGCGAGCATAGTCCTGAAGGTACGATTGAAGGCACTCCCCATTTCTAAATACAGTGGAATCGTTCTCTCAAATTCAACCTTCGTTTCATATATTGCTCATGAAATGAAAGGTCGTACATGAAGTAGCTGTGTAGAGAGTGAGAATGTTTATGACAAATTAGAGGCAAGTAGTTTTTCTTCCAGCTGCCATAACTATGTTTATGAGATATCTTCGTTCTATTGTACTACCTTTCCTCAGAACCTTTCTTTACTAAAGCAAGTTGGGAGCCATATGTGACTCCCAAGTGACTAATGTAGGCCCTAGTGGTCACCAATAAGTAGTAATTAATACATATATCAATAGAGTGTGAAATTTCATTTTTTTCTAAAGCACTATAACAACTCAACAAATTACTTTCCTCTAAAAACCGAACGTTGTAAACAAATACTGAGGCACAAATGATCCTAAGAAGTGACTTACGCTGCCCGTTAGATTCCATCCTCGAGGCTGTATTAACGGTGTCGCCGAACAGACAGTACCTGGGCATTTTGAGACCTACGATTCCGGCAGCACAGGGACCTGCAGAATGACGTGTGGTTCATTTGTCAATATTATGCCGCGAAGTGATTTGGCAAACGCAGACTAAATGACACAAAGAAAGCGGGAATTATGACTGTCCAGAGAAATTTTGTATTTCTATATTCGCGCTTTATGTGCGCAAAGAAAGATCTCTATGCTGTCGAAGCGTAGGAGTTGTCCTGATATTTAGTTGACATTCTCATTTTTTTATTCTACTACCTTCTTGCTAAGAGTGCCACCACGGTACAGCCAGTAAACTTCTCATAATATAACACATCACAGAAACAGCAAAAAAAAAACTTTAAGCACTTTTTCTATTTATTAATTAGTCATGTCATATCTCAGTCTCTATTTAACCCTAGTTGAATAAAAAAACTCTTTAAGGTTCAGGAAGCTAGCTCATAACAAAGGTATATGTTATCAAACAAACTATTTTCAGTGTTTTCATTTTGTTTCAGTCTTTCGTTTTAGCGTATTCAGTCCCAGAGACGTTATTCTCCTTTTTGTGATCGGATGAACACGAATAACTCTTGCCCCCTCAACCTCCACAAGAATATGTTTTTTCTCACGTTTACCAACCTTTCAAATATATTTTTTATAGATGGGCCATTTGGCACATTGCAAAGGGCATAAAGCGCCGAAAAACACGGACTAAGACACGAAGACAACGACACAGGGTGCACTATCAACTAAAGTTTATTCGAACTAGTACACGCTATTATTCCCAACGGGAAGCACAGTCATCAATCAATCCCTGCCCAGCTCACGTTTTAAGTACTCATACTCGTCCGCAGAAAGGGCCAGTGACGTTTCGCTGACGCACTTGTTTCCCCTTGCCCTAATCTCAAAAGCCCCATGTAGTTCGCTGTTCGCGTGATACCTTGTTCTTGTATTTTGCCAGAACTTTTGTGCTGTTGAATGAAGGGTGCAAAGGCATCTGCTGCAATGAACAGCGAGATGCCCAGGCGGATTGATTGATGACTGTGCGTTCCCGTTGGGAATCATAGCGTGTACTTTTTCGAATAAACTTTAGTTGAGAGTGCGCCTTGTGTCGTTGTCTTCGTGTCAAGGTCCGTGTTTTTCGGGCGCTTTATACCCTTTGTCTTTTTCTTGCACCGCGGTCATTAACTCTGGCAATATCTGTTTGAATATTGTATCGCACAATTTCTGGTTTCCTGTCCGCTTATCGAACCTTTCTACATTACTTATCCCCAATAGTGTATTGTTCGCTGAGGTATGGTTTTATTTATGTTATTTTTGAATTGACTATACGCTTCTTACAAATATGTTCAATTTCATTCGTTTGGTTTTGTCAATCTGAGGGTTTTCATTTTTTATTTTTTTCAATTCGAAGTTTCAGGAAAGTGCTTAACAGGGATTATGCTGCGACGCAGTGGAAGTGTATTGGACCGACGGTTTGACATTATATTTTGCCTAAAGCATGGTCAGCTTTGCATTTCTCATCCAATAAAATGGTAAACACAGTGCGCGGTGGATACTGAAATCCGCAAAAAGCGAGGATTTCCACTGAAAGCTGCCGCACAACATCTTGCTACATGGTGAATATGCATAAAAGAATAACAACCACAAAAATATATATATATATATATATATATATATATATATATATATATATATATATATATATATATATATATATCATGATAGGCCGCTTTGTCCTCCTGTTTGTGGCAGGACACCGCGTATTTTGTAGCAAACCGCAATTGCCGCAGGCGCCCGTCAATTGATTCACAGTCTTGGTTCTTCCCGCGGATGTCGTGTGTTCGGCGTTCTATTGGACAGAGGTCGGCGAGGCAGGCCGAGAAGAGAACCAAGATCGCCGGTCGTCGTTCCAAGAGACAGCGTGGACTCGGCGACGGAACGAAGAGTGCTGCGAGAGTGCCCGGCGACGGGGGACTGTGGGAGACGGGCCAGCCGGAAGGCTGGCCTGCTCGTGTGGGCCGGGTTGCCCAAGGTCCGAGCACAAAGCGCAAGAGCGTTCCGGCATAAAAGGCCCGCGTATTGGGTGACAGCGAATAGCGCATCGATCTTTGGTTCAGTCGCATGTGCGCTGACAAGACGAGGTATTCTCGCACAAAGGGTGCCGCGCCTTGTCGTGTTTGGTTGCTTGGCGTGCCCGCTTGGCTCGCGTTGGCCGGATTCCTCGCTAATAAAATATTACGACCTCGGGGACACGGTGGGCGTAAGCCGTTTCTTCTTCCGGGTTTTCCATCTATTGATTCCATTCAACCAAATGGTGAAATTGCTTCCGTCGTCATATAATGTACTTTTTTTGTTGTCTGTACTTTACTTTTTTTGTTGTTTTACTCTCCGAAAAATGCTGATCTGAAAATGGAAGGAGCTCAAACGGCATATGCATCAATGAAATGTCGATATATTAAATTTCAAATTTCTCAAGGTAACAGTCGCTGTTCTGCATGTGCGTCTTGTATATATATATATATATATCAGCTGAAGCACGCTTTTATAACGAAATACTTATAAAACTATAAATGACAAAACTATCTCTTTTTTTTGTTGTGGCATATTAAACTTCAGCTACCGTATAATTAGGCACTTTAATGGGAACCCGAATTGTATTTTGTGTCTGCACGATACCGAATCAAATTCACGATGAATTTAGTTATCTGCGCAAGGATCACGAAATACTTAATATTAAAACAATCTTCGATTTTTATTATCATGGCCCCGCCTCGCGTAAATTGTTTGCACAAGTTTGACATGCACGCAAGCTACCCGGCAGCACTGATGCTTCTATACTAAAAGCCACATCCCTGCTTGTTCGAAAACGTTATTATTTCAGCGATATAGCGAGGATCGTCAGGACAAGAGCGAAATAGAGAAAAATGATGAAGGCAACAGAGAACATTGATTTAACATAGCCTGAGTTTAGAACTTGACGAAAATGAGCACGCACACACTCTCAGAAAAAAGGGTGTATTCTTACACCCTTCGTCCCATAAAAGACACCCCAAAAACTTCAGTTTGACGTACAGTTCACTGACGTCGAACTGACAGTACTAACTTTCACGAGAGGCTTGATAGCCGTGTGGTACAACTTGTTAAAATTGCTTATGTTCATATCTTACTGACTACAAAAGAAAAAAATTGGGGTTTCCTTTGTCTTGCTGCGAAACATCAGTTTTGTCGTTCGGTGGCCTTTGATACGTACTTTAGCTATTTAATAAGTTATGTCTCACCATTATCAATCCCCTCGTAAAATTTGGGGCCGTCTGTTCGACTATAGTGCGCTGTATATCGAACTGAAGTTTCGGCTGCGTTATATGGGACTAAGGGGTGTAAGGTGATACCCTTTTTTGAGACTGCACAATTAAAACAACACACAACGGGACGTTACTTTGTTTTTGCATTTGTTCCCCTCGTGTTCACCAAAGTGGCGCCCTTTGTTGATAAATACGAGCCCCAAATTCGTGCATGCGCAAGGGGGCTTTGAGCAAGTGGGACGGATTTCTACGAGGATTCACCATTAAAACGCTTATTGCGTAAAGTGTTGAGATTTTTTACGTGTGAGGCATTCCGTAACTTCCGGTGATGTTTGTGTTCACGGATAATAATGACCGGTCACTTGGGGACGTTTCAGACACAAGCTGCATGGCTGTCGTGACGAACAATGTTAAGGTTGGATATCAACGCTGCTAATTACAGTCGGTACACTAATCTTACAAACACGCACACGCACGCACGCGACACGCACATGCACATATGAATGCTCAAGCGCAAGCACACATGCCAGTACGCATGCACACGCACATACGTAAAGGCACACACATGCACACGCGTACATACGCACGCGCACAAATACGCACACACGCACACACACGCGCGCATACGGGAACACGTGCGCACACGAACACACGAAAGCTTACGCACACACGCACACATACACACGCGCGCATTTGCACACACGCGCGCATACGCACACATGAACACGCAAACACACACTCACGCACGTACGCGCACATGCGCGCACACACACACACACACACGTTCACACTTTGTGCAATACATTTCCAGCGCTTTTTTTGTTTTTTTGCCTTTTAGGTTACTTAGTTCATCATTGTGCCTCGTCTGCGGTGTTCCAGTTAAACATATTTTGTGCCTCACAATTTTTGGATAGAAAAATTCACCGGTGTAATGTACATCAGTGACATATTATGTCCTTTGTAAAGTGGGGACCCATGTAAAGGCAAACTTCAATTTCACGGGGGGAAAGAAAACCTTTAACTGAATTAAAGTTATGTGCAAATTTGAGGTCACAACCCTTAACGACAATTGCGTATAAAATTCATTTGTGCAAATATGATATAGAAAGTTATTTTTAAGGATTTGTTCTTTTCTTGTCTTTTTGATTTTGTTCGTTTCCAATCTGATTACTTGATATTTACTATATTTTTCAGGCTTGTTTTGAATTCGTGCGTCTTTTGAGTAGCAGCCGAGCCTTTCAACACGCTACTGGTCACGAAATTGAAAACCTTCTATACCGCATAGCGCATACAAAGAAGTTTCGTGACTCTACTTTGTTCACCCTTAAGCTGAAACTAGAAGCTACACCTTCAGCACGAGCTTTCTGCCCTCGCTGACACAAGTGTGAACGCACAGGCACGCGCAAGCAAAGCACTGCGGGAAACCAGCGATTTCGCACTGAAGGCGGAGCTTCCAGTCTCAGCTTAAGTGTGAACGGAGTGGGGTGGCGTATAGAAGTACTCTGGCAACGCTTTGGGAAAGTTTGTTACACGGCCACGCGCGGCGCTGGAGTCGACAAGCGAATCTAGCCAGTACGGCTGGCTGTCTGGCAACCAGGAAGTGTGCCTGCATTTTGAACCTTCTATGAATGAGCCACTCACAGATCGCGACAACACGTCATCGCAGTGAGAGTGCTCCTCGTCAACGTACGCGTGTCCAGCTTTGTACACTCAATAAACTGACCAATCTCACATATCTGCTATGATCTCAAAAATATCATTTTTTTCTTACTTTCTCTTTTCTCGAAATTACATTTCAAAACACTCCTCACCGTTAAGAATCTGCTTTGCTAGTACACCATCTAATATAGGCACTTCGAACCCGTACGCTCAATTGACTAACTCTTTCGCTTAAAAACAAAAACAAAACAAAAAAAATCTTTGTTTTCAAACACACGCTTCTTTTTTTACAGATCAATCAAGAATGACCGCTGCTCGTACACAGTGATCAATTTCAGGCGTAACAAAATGTTGATTTACAATAAGTTTTTTTTTGACAACTACTTGTAATTTTGAATTTTTGGGTGACTCACTCAAGGTGACTGGCAAAAAAAAATGCCCCCGACGACAGTGGCGCACCTAGCAGAACTTGCTGACCCTGTATCAAACTTTGGGCCAAGTTTTGTGTCCAGTAGCGTGTTAAAGGACTGTAATAGTAGGCAGGCGTTTTCGGCGAATAATACGTTGAAAGTTATGGGGTCTTTCTCAAAACGTTATCCAAATCGTTCCTACAAAAAGTACGCATCACACAGATAAAACTATAATTTTGTATTAGTCTAGGCCAGAGGGTCATTTGAGGAAATCAACAATGCTTAGTACAAGTTGTCTATTAACACCCTGAGGGCAAAATAAGCAAATAAATACTTACTCTCGAATAATTTTTTTTTAAATTAAATCCAACGCAAATCATCCAATTTTAAAAATGTAGAAGGTGTAGCCGACAGCTGCGATTACCATCATGGGCATCATCGGCCTGCGCGCAGGGACTATCGTGTCTCGCAGCTCGAGCTTTGGCTCCCCGAATGTCCCAACAACCGGACATGGTTCAAAGCAGCTCTCGCTGAAATAAATATTTTGTCCTTCCGATTAGGTTACAACATTGGCGACGAGGAGCTAGGACCCCTGTGGAACAGTAGCAGCTCCGACGACCGAAGCATGGTGGACGCCAACGCTCACAGCTCCGATGGTCACGGGACGTTCGTCTCCGAGAAGGAACAGCGGAAATTCTACCAGTTAAGATTCCAAGGTTGTTTGGACGTTGCAAAGATAACTGCCGACGTCGACAAAAACTTATTCACATCTTCATTTAGATTGACAACTTTTCAGCGGCTCTACACTTTGGTTCAGCACCACATTTTCTCATATCTAACGTATAAAGAGCTGGTTAATTGCGGCGCCATGATTATTTTGCTTCGAGGAAATTCAAAGAGTTTTAGAGAATCAATCGAATTTTGGCGCGTCAAGAGGTATCCGAAAACGTGAAAGACTTCCTGGGAAAACTGTGGTTTATTATTGCAACTTGTTAATATGATACTGAGACCAACGGCAGGAGCTGTTCACTTTTGACGGCATTAATTGTTGACCTGCAGGATTTACGCATCGGGGTGCGTTTATTTATGGAGAATAATTTAACGCTTGACACTACATTACTGCTTGCCGAAGCCTATCTCAGGGCGGAAACGGAGTCTTGCCAAATGAATAGTGTGGACCAAAATGCGATGCACGTCAAAAGGAAAAGCATCATGCTCCTGCCCATGTCAAGTGTTTCCGGTGTGGCAACAGTAACCGAGACTGTCATTGAACACATTCAAGATCGACCTGAGCAGATATTTTACTGTATCGATTGGACTCTCCACGTGCGCATCGCTGGAATCGATACTAACTCGATTACCATGCGTGTCTCCGACAGTCCGGGTATTGTTCATAAGTGCAAGTTTCCACCAAGTTTAGCCGAGATGACCAGACCGCTAAACTCACTCCTCAAAAGGACGCTGCCTGCTACTGGACCTCGGATTGCGTGGTTGCTTTAACGAGATCAAGCAGCAGTTAACGGCAACCAAAGATTTTGTTCATTTTGACCCTGACAAGACAATCTACACGGGAAGGTGCTTTATCAGAGGGAGTACGGGCGGTGGTCTACAATAAAATCAAGGGGAATATCCCATCGCTCACTCCTCAAAGACACTCGCGAAAGCCGAGTGCAAGTAAGCGCAAATTGAGAACGAGGCATTGGCAATTATCTTTGGTGCCCGAAAACACCACTGGTATCTTTGAGTACACAAGTTTGCCTTCCATACTGATCATCGACCTTTGGCCACCATTTTTGAACCTACCAAAAGACTTCCCGTTTCTTCAGCCAACAGACTTTTGCGTAGGATGCTAATTCTGAGTAATCACACTTACACTATCAGGTATGTCCAAACGAGAACTCTAAAACGCTGATGGCTTGTCCAGATTTCCTGAAGGCCCTGATCAAGCCTTTGCTCAAGAAAAGCAACAGGGTGTGTTTTCGATCGCCTGCTGTCTGAAATATTTGTTTGCACTTCTCACGAATGCCTATCAAAGCTTGTGGAATGCTCAAACAGTAATCCCAAGCAAGTTCCGGTTATCTTACTTGACTCATAGCGTTATTACAATAAACGCTGGAGGCTCAGGTGGCGCTAGTGTGCTGTTGCATTTTGAAGCAGACAGCAACCAGTCTTAATTTGACTTCCGGTAATGCATTCCTATGGGAAAACGCATATGCGTTTTCTCTTCGCTCTCGACTATAAAAGCAAATATTGCTTAGTGTTGTGACAGAATAAAAGCTTTGGAACGTTTTGCAATCAAATGTTAAAAAATATCTGTCAGTTAGAGTATTTTTCTTTAGAATCTATGGCGTCGACTACTGCGCTAAAATAGCCCATTGCACACGTATAATACATGTTGACGTTGCAGACTGCTATTATAGGGCACGCATTTGCGCATATAGACAATGCTATGAAGCACACAGAGGAAATCAACTTGACAAAACACCAAAACATCCTAATATAAGCCAAATCAAACAATCGAAACAGAAGATAAGGACGAAGCATAGAGTTATGGAACGAAGAACATGTACTGGATTAGTAACAAACTGTGCAAGAATAATCAAAATAAAGCAGTAACAGAGTGTTGTTTTTGTTCTTTTTGCTTTTTAATCGTTATTTTTGCTTGAATTGAAAGCCTGTATTGACATATTATGCTGTGCAACATAGACCTGGGGCTCAATTTTCGCTAAGTGAAACATCGCTGAGTAATCAAAAAAACATTAACTAAATAAATTACACTTTTCTAATGTGAGTAAGGCTGCATAGTATCCGTTACGACTAAAAAATCCACACTAATTTCTATTCTTCCCTGGCGAAGAGAAAATATCACGTACGTTTCCTCATAGGAATACACAGGAGGACTGGAAAAGTAGACTGGTTGCTGTATGCTTCAATTTGCAACCGAAAGTCCCGTAGAAACTAGCGCCAGCTGAGCCTCTAGCGTTTATTGTAATAACTCTATGACTCGACTTGCTTTACAAAGGCGATATAGGTAAAACAAAATGAAGATGCTCGCGAGACCTTATGTTTGGTGGCCAAGAATTGACCGAGAAATCAAAAGACAACCTCAGTGGTGCGAGCGCTGCGTATCCACTTCTGACAATTGACTGCTAATCTTTCTGCATTGCTGGGAAGATCCAATAGCGCCATGGTATCGCCTTGAAGCAGACTTTGTAGAGCTAGATCAAAACCACTTCCTCGTCATCATTAGCTCTAATGGACGATTCACACGCTTGCACTGAGTTTGACCGAGTGCGAGTGCTGCGTCGGCCCCAACAGCCGACGCAGCCCTCGCAGAGAGTCGGCGGCGTTGGCTCCAATAAAACGGGGTAATAACCGGCATTGTTGGAGACGACGCATCTGTTGACATGGCAACCCTCGCACTCGCTCGGACTCAACGCAAGTGTGTGAATCGTCCTTTACAGCAAATGGCCGAAAGGCATGCCAATGACCTCTACAAAAGCAGCGGTCACCGTGGATGTTTTTTAAGATATATTTCTGCGCCACGGTGTGCCTGAACAAATCGTATCAGACAATGAACCTTAATTCATCAGTTCTGAATTTAAGTCGTTTTTGACTGGCAAAAGCATTGATTATTATTTTGCGCCACCATATCACCCATAATCAAAGGCCAGGCTGAAAACTTTGTCAAGACGTTCAAGAGCGCTCCTCTTCGAACAAAAGGAACGCAGAGACGAAAGGGCCTACAAGACTTCCTGATGCGTTATCGCATAATCCGCACATCACCACAAGGAGCCCTCCATTTGAACTCTTAAATTTAAGACATCACCGGATGATCCTTGATTTAGTAACGCTACCTGCTAAACCATCCAAGTCTCTAAAAGTGCCAAAAAACAAAACTCGCGCTCGTTTAAAGTAAACCAAAATGTGTAAATTAAACATCCGCTGAAAAGGCAGCACTGGATCAATGGCCTGGTGCATATAAGATTGGAAAGTGTCATTTATGAGATATTGGATCGAGACCATAAATCTCGACGAGCGCATGCTGACCACCTGAAGGATCGATTAATCTGAGATGTTAGATGGCGTCTTGTTTCCGGTGAGCTCACGCCAAGCAGAGGAATTCCCTGCGCCTCCATGGAACCTTTCAACGTCCCCAAGTCCTGAAGGTTTATAGTCCGATTTCCAACCTGCCCCAAGGTATCCTCAGCGGACAAACTTGGCACCGCAGCGGTTCCACTCTTCATAAGAGTGGAGAAGTAGCAGGCGTCTGTGATTCATTTCATTTCATTTATTGATTCTTTAAAGGCCCTTTTGCAAGGACAATACATAGGGTGGGGGCTGGCGCGTAATAAATGCACAATAAAAAAACTAAAGATAAAAACTCGCATACCCGCAAGTAGAAAAACCATCAATAAACAAAAAAGTTAAAAATTCCGAGGGCACGTAAACACTTATGAGTTGTGAAGGAAAAATCATTCCAGGCTCGCTGGTGAGTGCTGCGCCGCTGGGTGAGGAGCGGCGGAAGTGCGAAGCTCGGCGCGGCGCGTGCTGAAATACCGTGTCCTCTCATCATCATCATCGCCCTAGCTGCGGGTACAGGTTGATGATGTTGGACCTCAAAGCATAACGTTACGCCTAACATCAGGCAAGCGCATACCCGCGTCACTCCCTCACGTCAAACAGTTGCGCGTACCAGTTGACGACGTTAGACCTTAAAGCGCAACGATAGGCCTAACTTTAGGCGTAGCGTCAGGCCAGCGTTACCATGTAAGGTAAAAATTGAGCGTTATTTTTTTCTTTTGGAATGCCGTAAATTGTTGAATTTAGTTGCCTTTCGTATTTCTAAAATAAGTTGATTTAGTTTATTTCGATGATCATCACCAAGTTATTTTTTTAATGAAAACCATACATATATATTCGCTCATTAAAGAAATTACTCGAAAGTAATTAATACACTAATTATACCGAACGTTATTAATTCTCCCAAAGGGGCCGCTCGGTAGAGACCAGTGCGTCATTAACATTCTCCTAATGTTTAACATTCTCCTTCGAGAAACACACTGTATAGGCAGGTAACGGAATTGGACACGTTTTTTTTTCTTCTCTTTAATCAAATAAAATTTAAGAACATATTGGTGTTTATGCCCACGTTTATTTTATTTTCTCTTTTTTTCTAAAAGTAGGGTTTTTTTAATTATGCGACCACGACTCGCGTGATTCTGCGTGTGTAAACACTGTCAGAATAGAAAGAAGCCATGTGAACTGAATCGCAAAATAGCTTCCCAAATTAAATATAAAACTCGCATAGAGCGTTTTCGCCAGAAAGACTTGGCCGTATCATCCCAGTTTTTGATTAAGTTACAATGCAAAGACTACTTCAGGTTAATAGAAGATTAATACAAAAACAAATATTTTCTCCACCACCAATTTCCGCATTTATACTTGCCTCCTGGAGGTACAATATAGGACCGCGGTTGGAATTGCACGCCGTTGTGTTACAACGGAACAACCATAACCGTACGGGTTTCCTCGGACCCCACACTGCTCCCACAACAAGGTTGTCTCATTGTCAAAATAAAACGCACGCCCCGTCGTCCACTAGTAGTCGACCACTTCAAAAGTGGTTCAATGAACTGGTCAACCACGGCAACGCCACTAGTCAATCACTTGCCGCCACCCTTTTTACCCACGTAGGTACTGCAACGTCGATTCATCGATGTTTCAGTCATCATCATTTTAATCATCTGGACTTCCCCCGTCTTTCGGAATGCTTTTATATATCTTTAATGGCGTCTTTGCGAGATGAACATTTATTTTGCTTTTAGGCGTACATTATCATCGTTTAACGGGCTTTTGCATTCGCTGCCAAATTACGAATACGTACATATTACTGCATTTGAGCGCCTTGCAGAACATGAAAAAAATATTACGGAACATTGAGGCACGCCACAGTGCTCGGCGGGACATGCAACCTCTCTTGAAGTTTTCCGCACAGAACGCGGAGTTTGTACGATAGCAGCGCCGCCGAAACAGACTGACAACACCACCAGATATTTGTGTATACTGCGACAACTAAAGTAAAGAAAGAATAGCGCTCTGGAGTTCCCAAGACTTATCTGCCAGCATAACAAATTCAGTAATTAAAAAGAAAAGATTATATTGAAAAGGAGATTTCCGTAGTCGTTTGGGCCAACTCTGGAGCATAAGCAGGCATTTGTTTATTTATTTATCCATTTACTTATTTTGTTAATTTCTTTATTTTTAATACTATCGGTCCTATACAGGACCAAGATAGGAGCGATATTACACAATCACAGGGAATCACGCGTACAAAATACACACATCAATAATACAAATATTACAATACAGCAGTGAATCAATCGGGTACAGCTGTCATAAATGCCTGAGATAAGGGAACTCAATTCATTCCAACTTCTAGCAGTCACAACATACGCGTAAAGCATTTTTCATTCTCTTGATGTTTAAAAAAAGTTATTGAAACAATTTGAGGAAACTTTTTGTTCTTCCACATATCTAGTATGCTTGTCGCGTTTGATACGCGACATGCTTTCATTTAAATACTGTTGTTTATTTAAAATAACGAGGTTATTCGTTAGGTTATAAAAAAGATTAAGATAAGACGTTTATTCTTCCGTTTAATGTTAAGGAGGGAAGATCCGTTCTGCCTTAAAAAGGTGACACAAGTCTAGACTTCTGTAACAAGAGTAGGTAAAACGCAACGCACGTCGTTGCACCTGCTCCAAATTTGAAACTAGATATTTAGTATGCGGGTCCCAGACTTCACAACGTACTCTAAGTAAAGGCCGTAGTAGCATCTTGTATGCCGTGATCTCTGTTTCTGACGAAGCACGTTTCAGAGAGCTCCGAATGTAGCCGAGTCTTTTGTTAGCTTTTGCGGCAGTGTTGGTTACGTGCGGGGTCCAACTTAGATTTGAAGTTATAGCATCATTATATTGATCAATGTCGACCACTCCAGTGTAATCTGTTTTGTGGTGTCCCAACTGAGAAAAGAAAGTTTTGTGGCACATACACATTTTTTTCTTGCCTAGTTCAGTGTCATTTCCGACTGTATCAAACGGTGCCCTGCCATGCGAACGACAACAGGCTTATCGTGACTGATCCCGACAGGCCCATCACATTTCGGCCGACCGATTCCGAGTGAGCTTCATTAGATCCGACTTTACTTTTCTTTTTCCTCCGGGTGTATCCCTCTGGTAGTATCACTAAGCGAACTAAGGTCACAACATTCGGAGGCAGAGGAGAAACAGCGCTGTCAAGTGGAGGGAATCCCGGGTAGGCCGCCTTTGTTTCACTTTTTACACATGTATGGCATTGTCGTGTCTATCATGGTGGCTGACACTACCATTATCGATCTTCTGTCAGCACTCGTTTAGCTTAAAAACCGCTTTATTGAATGTGCCTTTAACATTGCTAAATAGATGCCCTAGTATACGGCGGGCGATTTCGTAGACTGCGTATCTTCAAGACCAGTTGTACTGTTTCTGTATGACCAGTAATGATTAGTGAAATGACTGGCGATCTCGCTTTCTTTTTTTCTGTTTAGCCAGTCGTGATTGACAGATAGGATTCGACAACAACAACGCGCGATGCTACGTCCTTACGCTAAATCGCAATAAAAGATAAAAACAAAATATTCCAGTTTTCAATCGCTAGACGTCTAACAATTTGAGAGATATCCTATATTTTTCGAGGAACAGCCAACCAAGGCCCTGAAGTCTACGCTTACGCTGCAGATGCCGAAACAAAAGCCTTTATGCTACGCCATTGGTCCTATAATCAAAGAAAGCTCGCCTCGACGCAGCATGGTATTTCATTATATCTTCAAACACAAAAGTGGGCAAGTAGGTGATGTCATTCAATACGCTGTATTTGCATAATGGCCGTTGATGTTACATTTAGGCCCGCAGTGCCTTGGGAGTCAGCTAGCGGCTCGCATCTTTTAAAGCTCAGCCTAATAAAGCAGTTGCAGAAACATGGCGCAGTGAGGCGTATTGGAAGCCTCATTTAACCATAGTGAAAAATATGATAATTTTTCTAAATAAAATCAATCAATCAATCATATTTTTATGATTTAAATCGGATTCATTTTATTCAAATCAGATTTATTTGATTTATATCAAAAGAGCTATACTTTCGGACTCTTTAGAACTAGTTGTATTTTTATACATGGCAGACGGATTTATTCATCTATCTGATTACTGATAGCAACGCGGAAGAAAGAATTACTGTAAACTTAAAGTACAGTTTAATTAACAACTTTGTATTTATGAAACCGTTGCCATTCTAAAAAAAAAACAGCTTGATTTTGCTTAACTGACTAGAAACTCGTACTTTCTCTTTTCGAGCTTTGATTTACTAACAATGGGAGAATACCTTTTTAGACTTTTATTTCTTCATTTCACGCTCTTATTTGTTGCAATAGGACGTTATGAAACTGACGAACAAAATGGAAGGTAGAGAGAAAGCTCAATGATCCGATTTGTTCAGAAGAGCAACGTTTTTGCTCATGTTTACTTTGATGTAAATCATTGTTGCTTGATGATTGTTTGATTTAAATACAAAACTGATGATGTAGAAAGCATCAAACGCTAAACAAACGGTAAATAAAATCTATTTCGATACTTTTCTTATGAAAACGTCTTATGGAGTTATTTTATTCTTATGGAGTTTTCTTATGGAGTTCAATTATTGCAATAAAACTGGTCTGATTAGAAAAAAACAATTTAAATCATCATGATTTAAATCACGTTGATTTTTATTCTAAACCCTGCCTTCAACCCCTTGCTCAGTGATGCCGTCGCTCCTTTCTCTTCACATGCCCCTGCAGAGTGGTAGGTTTTGCAATGCTCATGCTTCGAGGTCAAGCTTTAGGTCGTTTTAATATTGGTTCTCAGAAGACAGTCGCACCTGAAACGAATGCCGTAATAAACTATGCGGTTTCCCGTTTTGTTTTTATTCTGGCCAACATTCCACACAAATTACGACAAAACAACCACTTGGACGTTTTGGCCCTAAAATGTACTTCAAAACTCTGTACTTCGTTTGCCCTGGGTACAAACAGCGACAATAATATCCTCCATGTTCAAACGCTGAAACGAGCTCTCCTGGCCAAACTGTCGTTCGAAGAAAAGTACTTTGCTAGGACAGTAAAAACGTAATGTAGAGTAGCGGCATGTTACTAAGAAGGTGCAGCACCATAAGTCTTACTCGAGCCAAACACATGTTTTCTTTACGACTTTATATTGAAACAACTTTATCACCATGGGAAGCCCGTGATATACAGTACCTTTTCATTTTTCTTGAGTCTCTTGAAATAGTAAACCTATTACATACATTATATAGATTCAACTTGTGTTCCCACCTGTGTGGATCCCAATGCGCAGCTAAGCTGTTCCAGGGGCCGATGACGTATGCTAAAGAGCGTACAGCTCGCAGCAATGCCAGAGACATGCGGGCGATCTCTCGAGCGTGCAGCATTCCGTTTCGTACCGGAAGCCCTGACGACACCATGTACGCATCGCCGATCGTCTCCACCTGTAAAAAAGACGTGCGCAATGTTACAGTCGTCCATGGCTCGTCAATATAAGCATCTCAACATTCTTTGTTTGGCAGAGCCCATTTCAACCAAATTCTAGAACAGTGATAAGTGAAAGCATGACCCATAAATCTGTCGACCTGAAAATACCATATTTAACTGACGGAAATGCTCTGTAATTGAGTTATTTATCCTGCCGCAGTTTCACGAGCCTAATGTCCTCTTTCAAAATGCAGTGAACTCCGGTCGTCCCTGTTGCATACGTTATCACATTATTCTCACTGTTTTAAAAACCAGCAACACTCTTTCATAACACTGTCGATTTCCATCATTCTGCTACGTATTTGGAACAGTTAATCGACGTAAGTCATGTATCCTAGTATTCAGTGATTCTTCTTCATCTACACCTCTGGTGGTGTTCATGATGAGAACCATCCCCTTCATTTCAGCCGATGTATTTTATAAATAAACGTTCCCTTCTGTGAGTGATGTCTGGAACCTCGCAGAACCTGTTCTTGCGAACATCATGCTTTGCTTCATGCTGAGTTTACAACGCTGTCAAATCAGCTAGCGTTAACACGTTACGCCACATATCCATTGCCTTGGATGCGTGATCGCACGCAAAAATAAAGCAACGGATTTACACTAGCGTTTATTACGAAGTTGTACTGCATATGAACCGGAGGACACTTCTAAATTGCTCGTAAATTCTAAGAGCGGAACACTCGCCCGTCGAGGTATTATGGTCGGCGATTTTTGTCATCAGGCGGTGACAAACTTCGCAATAAATAGAGTCTCATCGAATGGTTCTTGAAATTTTATTTCCGGCATCTGTGCTTTTTATACGTCATGACGACAACTGCGTCTGCACTGTTGATGCGCGAGTCACGTATAAAGCACAGAACAGACAGGTTCGCTTTTTTTTACTTGGTTTGGAATAAAACACAATCGGTCTAACCTAGGGCGTTCGCTCGTCAAAATGATGCAGCTAAGAATCTGGGGCGCACAAATGGTGCGCAAGAACGTGCCATGCGGGTCAGCCGTAATCCACGAGTCTCTCTTCCTTAAAACATTTTGGTGGTGTTCATTTTTATTTATTATTTTTAGATTCGATAACTTTAATTTCAGATTGTTTCATTCTTACACGTTTAGTCATACGAAGGCATTTAAAAACAAAACAAAAATATATATAAAAACTTATAAGTATTGTTCTGTTTTCTACTGAAGAATTAATCTGTTATCTAAATTACTATTTTACCAGACATCGCCCGCAGAATGCACAAATAAAGGGGACGTGCGAGAAATGTTTCGACGTTCATTGCAGTAAATATATTCTAAGCGGCAAACAGCCGTTTAAAAGACAGTTCTAAGTTGAAGCTTTACAGAAAACGGATATACCTTTAAATAAATGTACCTAAAATTAGGGACGGGGCCTGCTGTATTCTATGGTGCCTTCGTGAGTTTTAAGTGGAAGGAAAGTTTGAAAGGACACGTAATTCCCGGAAAGATTTTAGCTCACCTTGTAAACATCATAGTTCTCGATGATGGAATCAAAGCAGGTGTACAGGTCGTTCAATAAATCGACGACCTTCAACGAAAGAGGATGAGCAAAAAGGAATCAGAGCAACTCATGTAATTACTCGGAGTGGTGGACCATCATTATGGCTCCACGCAGCAATAAGAGGTAAAGAGGAAAACGATTTCCTAGATGGTTCCACTCTCGGGAACATTTAGAAGAATCGAATTGCACTCAATCGTTAAATAAAAGAGATAAATGAGCTATCCCGTTGCAATCTCGACTGAGGAAAAGTTTGTAGCAGCGGAAAGATTTGTAGTAATCTGTGTTATTTGTTGGTAGTTTGCTCCCCCAGGAGACAATTCTTCGCCTGGAAATGAGAACGAAAGTTATAAAAATCTAAACAGCTGGGAAGAAAATCGTATTTTTTTCCTGAAAAACTACTAGTCCGAAAATTACTGATATTTTCCATATTTTTTGTTCTACGTGACGTCTTTTTTTTCTTAGAAACCTGAAACATTGTTTACGTACTTCCTTCACAGCAACTTTTGAGCGAGCGTACGGTTAAGCAAAAAAGAAAATTAATGTTTTATTTATCTTGGCACGCGAGGCACTCAAAAACGTTTATCATGCGATGGTTCATATCTAAATATTAAAACTAATCTAAATATCCGAATAGATAATATACCTTAATATATAATTAAAGCCCCGCAAGCCTATTAAAAAGACTGGGCTTTAAGATTTCCACGATTGGGCCCAAATTAATTTTTGTATGTTATACTACAGAAGCTTATGTTAGATAGAGGACTCCTCAGAAGTAAATCATCATTCCCAGAATATAAGTTCCGTAGGGCAAAATTTCGTCTGCTGACGGGTATATTTTTCTTCTGTTTGGGGGTGTTCTTTGTGGGTAATTATTTTTTCTTATGAATTCGCTCTTACCTAATATCAAGTTTTGGATTCGTAAAAAACAATATGGGGTTTATTGGGCTTACGTTTAGGAAACTAGAACACTGGCATGATATTTTGCAACCCCCAGAAAACATACGCATGACCCGCATATTTAGGGAAAGTCATCGTAGCAATAAAAAAACTAGATAAAATGTCTGGATTTAAAGCAAAAAGAAGCCTCACAGACAGTTCATTGGCGGCTGTAATCCAGGTCAACATGAAATAGAGCTGTAGATGATTTTTCTTCGAGCGAAGCGTGGATTTTTTCAAGGGAAGCTCTAATTCGGGTTTCTCGGTTTTTCCCGATTTCGGGAAAAACTGTCTCGAGGGGTTTATCCGTATCCACCGAAAACACAGAACGATATACTTAGGAGTGACCATATAAAGCTGTATAGGCCCTTTTCAAATGTCCACCGAGCAGAGTGGAGAATAAAAATCAAGATGATTTATATCTCGATACGAATCATGATTTATATCAAGATGATTTAAATCTTTATTTAAATCATGACTTAAATCGTGTATTAAATCACGCATGACTCACTATGATTTAAATCAAACTTTGCCCGCAAAACTAATCCCGAAGTATTTTCTTCTCGGGTGTGTGCTTATCATATCACGCTTTGTGTGGCAATTTGTTTCGAACATAAATATTGAATAATCAAGCAAGACATTTTGGTATCTGATGAACACCAGCAAAAAGGGTGCTTTTCTGGAGCCAATAAAAAAGTTACTTTTTTTCTACTTTCCACTTTGTTGGTTAACTACGAAATGCGCTCTTGCGATAGAATCATAACGCAAAATAAAATGTAAATTAAGCTTTTGTTCTAGCATGGCGTGACTTACAAGAAGAAAGGGTCTGTAATTGAACTGTGTTTTAGATTTCCAGCAATTCGTTTGTTCCGTATTGTTTTCAGTGATTGGATGGATGTACTGTATATAATCTGCCATGTTTAAAGACCACATATATATTAAAGACTCACTATTTGCTAGAAGCTGGGATTCAAAATCAAATTAAATTAAATTAAAATTAAAAAAACATCGTTTTTTACCACGATTTTTTGTAACCTTTTCATTAAGCAATAATGATAGTCGCCATTTCTTGGGCACGAAGCGCGTGATTGGGCTTGAGCCCTGCCGAACGCTGACGGAGTCTTCGTATCAAATACATGCTCATA
>JAZHYW010054299.1:0-12744 GCA_037355805.1 Ixodes ricinus | reverse complement strand
GAGCAGTCCTGTGCGAATTCACAGTACAGTCGCAGTGATAGCTGCGACAAGTCACGGCGAAGTCGTTGGGCCTTGGCGCCGAATTCACGCGTCGTGGGGTGCGTGAACAAAAGCGTTCGGAACAAAATAGACGTTTGACTATAATCTGTTTCACCTTATGATGTACCGCAGGAAAGGCTACAAGCGCGAGCTCCTTGCTCTAGAGGCACATTTCGGCGGCACAAGCGCTCGTGCGTTAAGAGTAGCTCCCAACGCTATGAGCTCGCGCTTCTAGCCTTGTCTGCGGTACAACATAAGGTGGAAACGGTGTATAGTAGCGGACAACAGAGAAAACGCAACGTGAAGCTTTGGTTAAAACTCTGGGGGAGGCGGGGGAGGATTGCTGTGCCAAGGGGTCTAGCGCACACCAGCTCCGGGCATGCGGAGCGGAAGCTCGCGCTGCAGAACCCGATCCTGGGCTCAATAGATCATTTGCTATATTACCCAAGCATCAAGGAGAAAGCAGGGATTGGCGTTCCACGCGCCACACGCGCTACGCCTTCCCCGTATAAAAGTTTCGAAGTAAATAACCAAAATAAAGCGTTGACGAACGCGCGTGCAAGATTCCATTTGTTTTACGTACTTGCTTTAGAAAAGTTTCTACTGCTGAGGCCAGCACGTGCGGCACGTGGAACACCAATCCCTGCATTCTCCTTGATGCTTGGGTAATAGAGCAATAGGTCTATCCGGTCTATCCCCACCCCTGCCCGTTTCGCTCTGGATGAGCATCGTACCGGCGCGCGGTCGTGTGTCACTACCGCGTGGTGCACGTTAAAAACCGCAGGCTAGCGGTTGTATACTGCGCTGGCTAAATTGCTCATCTACAGCTGGGAGACTCGTCGCCCGTTGAGGCAGACTAAGTTCTCGGCTGTATAAACATACACACAACCCAATTTTTTTTACACTCTGAGATTCCATTTTGCGCGCGCTAGTGGTGATTTCGGCACGCGCTCTCCTGTCATGCCGATAGACGGCGCCACAAAGCTCGCCCCTCTGCCCTCAAGAAACGGAGTTGCTTCTCTCTGCTCTGTTTCGAAAGCTTTAGTTTCTTTTTTGTTCCGGAGGCGTGAATGCGCGTCTCCCAGTACAAGCTTTTTGCATTGAGAGTGCTACAACGGCATCTTGTTATCGGATATTTTTATTTTTCCAGAGAGCGCGTGCAACGTGGAATCAGGTACCCAAAACTCCTAAAGGGCTGTTTCTACTCCGACGTTGAGCGCAGTGAACGCAGCGTAGCGCAGAACGCGTTCCTCTCATTGGCGGGCAACCAGAAACTCGATATCTGCGACCAATCAGCATCGGTGTGCGCTAAGCTACGCCGTGCCCGTCGACATTACGTTGGAGTATAAACGTACCTTAAAAACAACGTTATTAGATTAGCTCAGTTACGGAACTACTCATAGACGCTGCATGCACGAGCAGTACCCCCCTCACTCACCACGACTCACCTGCCGTCATTCAACGCGTGGAACGGCTGCTTTGGTAACTGCAGTGTAGCCAATGGGATACGTTCGTTTCGAAGCGCAGCGTCTAGATGGCGCTCCTCCGTACTCTACGGAACACACAGTTTGTAAACGAAAATCTATGAGGGGTAACCTCTCACTCGGGAGTTCCACAACTGAGGTTGGTTTAAAGCGGCTTGTTAACTATGTGGCGTAGCTCAGCAATGAAAAACAAAATATGTGGCGTATCTCAGGAGAGGAGCTCGTGACGCCATTCCAGGCAGTCGCAAGGAATGCATGGGCCCCCGTCGAGCGTCTTCAGCGGCTTTCACCGGCCGTGCTGCATCTGCTTAAATGTCCCAGGATACTTACCGTATGAGTTCTGCCATCTCTGCTCAGAGGTACTGAGTTTTTGAACTATGTATTCGCTCATTGCGGCGACATCACCGGACGCCCGTCCAAGATACACGATTTTCGAGGAGAAATGGAGCCCCACGGCGTTCTAAACGACCTCATTGGAGCCGGCGCGTACCACATGAACCATGTCTGCCTCTTCACCTTCAACTCTTTGATAGCGAAGCGGAAACCTCTCGAAGCTAAGGAACTTGTGTGTAAATAAAAAAAGATGCCTGCTCATCCGGTCCTGACAAGTGCGACGTTGCAGTGCCGCTCTACTGGATACCAATTCGCATCAGCGACAACACGGTGCTCAGGGCACTCAGGCCCTACGGAAAATCAGTGAAGTAGCCACAAGGCACATGGGAGCAAAAAGGCTTTCGGAATGTTCAGACGACGACAAGGCTGGTGAGAATGAACCTGAAGAAAGTCGTCACCAAGGATGACCTCCCGCACCAGCTGCGTCTCTTCAGCGGCAACGTTCTCGTTCTTGTCCCTGAAAGAGCGCCGCTCTGCCTCTGATGTCAGAGGAGGGTCACACCCGCAGAGAATGCCACGTACCTCGCTGTGACAAGTGTCATCGTTTTGGAATACAACGAACGTCTGCTATACTAAATAATTGTACCAAGGTATTAAGCAAATGTTTTTTTTAATTCGTTCCGAATCTTTTAATACAAATGTTCTAGAATGTTTTGAAGAACATCCAATTTGAATGTTTCCGTCCAGGTTGCATTTATCTGCGTAATAGCTTCGGGCGTTTAAGGGATACTTCGACGAAATTTGAAATACCCATCGTGTTCGAAAATGGGTCGAATATGATCCACAATATCCGTAAATGACAATCGCACGTTTGTATTTTGACCCTCATGGCTGCATTTTTTGTTATAAACGGCCCACTCTAGCAAGCGCTCGGAGGGCAGCCAACGGAGAGCACGTCACATGAGGCGCAATCGTGACGTAGTCTTACTCGGGATGAGCAAAGCTGCGGCTAGGCTGACGTCGTCAGGATGCCCTTGCCGTTCCAGCCACCGAAGCGGTCGAAGCCGCGCCCTGCGATCCGGGCCCACCGCCACTAACCGCAACGGCTGCTTGCTGCCATGAATATTGAGTGACGGGTTCATCTTCTATAATCTTGTAGAGGGAGAATAGCGACGTCTGTGACTTTTACCACAAGAGAGCCCCGTTGAGTGGAAAGTTCTTCTCTCCCGTTTTCTCTTTGTGCTGGCCGTAGAGCTGTCAAGGATGACGAGCAGGTTCAAAGCATGTACTTGTGCAGTTCAAGGGCGAGACAGTTATCATCACTACTTCGTCCAAGTTTCGTAGTTGCGGGCATTACAAATGACGCTTTAGGGACATCCACCAGGTGCTCTTTGCTAATCGTTTAATTCGTCTTAAAATTCTGTTTCGTGTCTTTTTAACAAGATATTGGTGTGTCCGTTGTGATACTGCTCACTTTGGACACGTATAGAACAAAAAATAAGCGCCGAGATTTTGCGATCGTAGTATCCCTTTAAATATGACGGCATCGAGGGTTTCTAAAAACCTCATGGTATTAGAGGGCACCAACATCACAGTTCGCTCGTGGGTAGTCACCAGGTTTTTATTTATATCTACCACGATTTTTTGTATTACACTCGAAAACATTAGATGCACAAAAGTCACTTCGATGTAAAGAACACGATCACGTGTTTCTTAACACAATCTAAAACTTCTGCGCTAAAGAGTTACGGCTGGAATCAATGTTTAGAAAGTTAGTTAATTCGTTCGTGTAAATTAACCAGTTTGGCACATAACAAAAATATCTGGCCTCGCTGAATAGGACTGTGAACAATGCAGCGCTTGTTTGTCACGCCGTGTACTGTTTTTTTAAAAAAAGAACGTCTTCCCAATAGACGGCCCCTAACAGTTTACGGTTGAGGCAATACCGAAAAAAGCGCAAGTGCCCGCCGAACCCTGGCGCAGCACTCGTCTCCCGACTAGCTTGACACGGAAGTTCCAGACTGACTTGAGAAGGCGCTGGTTACTTTAACACAACCTAGAATAATCCAGGCCCCTCTATGGAACGTAATAACAGTCGGACGCCGCCAGCTTCAGTTGAACCCGATGTCCAGTATCTCCTTGCAGTAACTTGAACTAATTTGTCATGGCAATGTAATGAGTAGCATATGAACTTTAGTTGAGAAAAGCGACAGCCAAACATTCACTCAAAATCGAGCTAGCATGTCATCGTTATAGGGGCTTTGCCTCATGACGTTGGCTCCAAAGAAATATTCCTCTAGAACCGAGAAAGTGTGTACGACGGTGCTGCTTTATTGCAGGGCGTAGAAAGTCGTCATAACTTAAATTTATGAATTAGAATTAAAAAGAAATGAACAGTACAACGAACAATCTCAAGAACAATTGAGTTTTATTCGACCACACCAAAACAAGCAAAGATGAAGAAAACCGAACATGACGTCGCGATGATTTGACCACACGGGCTGCGACAGGCTAAATCTATACAACAATAGGCGCTTCCGACAACGAGAACGGTTTCAGGAGGGATGGAGCGACTAAACTTATTCGTAATCACGCAGTGCATAGAGAGAGGCAATGACAAGTCAAAGGCCATTATGTGTAGCATTTTTGGACATCAAAGGGCATATGACAGTGCGAATCAGGAAAAACTCTGGGATCAACAGTAGAGATATGGGCTAGGGGGAACCATGGATTAAGTTTTTAGAACAGGTTTATATGGAGAATAGGGTGGTTGTAACATGGGAAGCCAAAACTGCAAGACCAGCAGCAGTGAAAGAATTAGACAGGGTTTCCCATTGTCTCCCCTGCTCTTTATGATATACCTCAGTGAGATGGAAAATAATCAGTGCAGAGTGCAACGCAAATTGTTGACCTGACTTACACGGAGGAAGGACATAAAGTAAATCAGGTACATCCAGGGTTAATGTATGCAGACGATATTGTACTCGTATCAGAAAGTCGTGAGACAATGCAGGAACTGATTAGGATTTGCAGCAGGGAAGGGGACAATTTAGGACTAAAATGCAGTAGGGACAAGTCGGAGTATAATAGTTTCCAACGACGAGAAGGGGGAACCCTGGAGATAGAGGACACAGTAATCGAACACGTAGAAAAGTACACATATCTGGGAGTATGGTTAAGTGAAGGAAGCAAGTATCTAAAAGACCATGAAGATGTGTAATAAAAAGGGGAAACGACATTCATATATGATGAAACACGGGGCACTATGGAACTATAAAAGGTATGAAGTCGTTAGGGTGGTATGTGTAATTGATCATCAATCCGTCTTGCACCCTGCTGGTGTCAAGCCGCAAGGACGATGAAGAAGAAGCCTGTTTTAGAACGGGGCCAGTGTATGACGCTGGGGGTCATCTGTCATGCGAGGTGTAAATGTAACGCTAATTTACTGTGAGTCGGCGTCAGTCATTACATTGGCGACGAGCTTTTAAAGCACGGGTGAGGGTCTTTCTTAGTCTCTCTGGCCACGTCACTGCATTGACCGGCGGAACTGAACAGCTCCAGGAGATGTTCTAATCCTCCACAGTATGGAAGGAGTCATGGTGCCAGGCCTGTCATTTGGGATTGCGGTATTGTGGCATGAGGTCAGAAATAGGCAGATTTAGGAGATAAAGCAAGGGGTGTGGGTAGGTTGGCATTGGGGGCACATGTATTCGCTCATTGCGACATCACCGGACGCCCGTCCAAGATACACGATTTTCGAGGAGAAATGGAGCCCCACAGCGTTCTAAACGACCTCATTGGAGCCGGCGCGTACCACATGAACCATGTCTGGCTCTTCACCTTCAACTCTTTGATAGCGAAGCGGAAACCTCTCGAAGCTAAGGAACTTTGTGTGTAAAATAAAAAAAAAAGATGCCTGCTCATCGGTCCTGACAAGTGCGACGTGCGAGTACCGCTCTACTGGATACCAATTCGCATCAGCGACAACACGGTGCTAAGGGCACTCGAGCCCTACGGAAAAATCAGTGAAGTAGCCCAAGGCACATGGGGAGCAAAAAGGCTTTCGGAATGTTCAGACGACGACAAGGCTGGTGAGAATGAACCTGAAGAAAGTCGTCACCAGGATGACCTCCCGCACCAGCTGCGTCTCTTCAGCAGCAACGTTCTCGTTCTTGTCCCTGAAGAGCACCGCTCTGCCTCTGATGTAAGAGGAGAGGTCACACCCGCAGAGAATGCCATGTACCTCGCTGTGACAAGTGTCATCGTTTTGGAATACAACGAACGTCTGCTATACTAAATAATTATTGCAAATTATTAAGCAAAATTTTTTTTTTAATTCGTTCGAACCTTCTAATACAAATGTTCTAGAATGTTTTGAAGAACATCCAATTTGAATGTTTCCGTCCAGGTTGCATTTATCTGCGTAATAACTTCGGGCGTTTTAAAGGGATACTTCGACGAAATTCGAAATATACCCATCGTGTTCGAGAAATGGGTCGAATATGATCCACAATATCCGTAAATGACAATCGCACGTTTGTATTTTGACCCTCATGGCTGCATTTTTTGTTATAAACGGCCCACTCCTAGCAAGCGCTCGGAGAGCAGCCAGCGGAGAGCACGTCACATGAGGCGCAATCGTGACGTAGTCTTACTCGGGATGAGCAAAGCTGCGGCTAGGCTGACGTCGTCAGGATGCCCTTGCCGTTCCAGCCACCGAAGCGGTCCGAAGCACGCCAGCGATCGGGCCACCGCCACTAACCACAAAGCTGCTTTTGTATGAATATTGAGTGACGGGTTCATCTTCTATAATCTTGTAGAGGGAGAGATAGCGACGTCTGTGACACACAAAAGAGAGCCCCGTTGAGTGGAAAGTTCTTCTCTCCGTTTTCTCTTTGTGCTGGCCGTAGAGCTGTCAGGATGACGACTAGGTTCAAAGCATGTACTATCGTGGACACTGTTAGCTATAACACGGCAGCGGCGGCCATCCCGTACCCCCAGCGCCCCATAGCAGGCGCCGTCCGAAACTCCGCTCATGCGCCGTGTGGCGGACTTGCTCTTCCCGCCTGCGAGCACACCCTCGCTTTATCGCCTGCTAGGCACACAGCAGACGACGCCACAGCGCTCGCCAAGTTTCGCTGAACACGGTTCAGCGAACCACCGCGTAAGAGCTGCCCACGGTTGATTCCCTGACTCCGCTGGCTAAGGATAAGCATCGGCACTAAATATAATATAACGGTAGATTAAAATATTTTTTATGAGACAAACTTGCAGTTATAGTCCTTTCACTTTAGGTCTAAGCGCAGCAGACGCTACGAGACGATAGGGCCAACCAAGCAGCGACAAAAGCACCCTTTTGCACCTTATTGGGTCCCCCGGTGATGCACTCCGTGACGTTGCACCTTTGCCGCTGTTTGATTGGCTCTGTCGTTTTCTAGCGTACGCTGTGGTCGGACTTAAGGTGAAACGGAGTATAACAGTCTATTTCCGTATCACACCTACTGCGCTCATACTGGTTTGCGAACGCATAATGTTAAAAATGCATTGCGCACGCCTAATTCTCAAAAAGCAAAAAAAAAAAAAAAAACTTTAGACAGGGGTAGTGGCTTAAGTGACTCTGCAATCTGCCCCAATAAAAATCGCCGGTTGAAAATGAGTTTGAGACCAGTTCGCTATGGCATGGGTACCAGGGGAGCAGCACTGTGGCATTGCCCGCTCTGCGCCTAGCAGACGACAAAGCGAGGGTGTGCTCGCCAACGGGAAGAGCGAGTCCGCCACACGGCGTATTCGCGGTGTTTCGGACGGCGCCTGCTTAGGGGCGCTGGGGGTACGGGACGGCCGCCGCTGCCTTGTTATAGCTAACAGTGTCCACGATAGTACAGTTCAAGGCGAGACAGTTATCATCACTACTTGTCAAGGTTCGTAGTCGGGCATTACAAATGACGCTTTAGGGACATCCACCAGGTGCTCTTTGCTAATCGTTTAATTCGTCTTAAAATTCTTTCTCGTGTCTTTTTAACAAGATATTGGTGTGTCCGTTGTGATACTGCTCCTTTGGACACGTATAGAACAAAAAAATAAGCGCCGAATTTTTGTTGTAGTATCCCTTTAAATATGACGCTCGAGGTTTCAAAAACCTCATGGTATTAAGGGCACCAACATCACAGTTCGCTCGTGGGTAGTCACCAGGTTTTTATTTATATCTCCCACGATTTTTTGTATTACACTCGAAAACATTAGATGCACAAAAGTCACTTCGATGTAAAGAACACGATCAGGTGTTTCTTAACACAATCTAAAACTTCTGCGCTAAAGAGTTACGGCTGGAATCAATGTTTAGAAAGTTAGTTAATTCGTTCGTGTAAATTAACCAGTTTGGCACATAACAAAAATATCTGGCCTCGCTGAATAGGACTGTGAACAATGCAGCGCTTGTTTGTCACGCCGTGTACTGGTTTTTTTTAAAAAAGAACGTCTTCCAATGCTGGCCCCTAACAGTTTACGGTTGAGGCAATACCGAAAAAGGCAAGTGCCCGCCGAACCCTGGCGCAGCACTCGTCTCCCGACTAACTTGACACGAGTTCCAGACTGACTTGAGAAGGCGCTGGTTACTTTAACACAACCTAGAATAATCAAGGCCCCTCTATGGAACGTAATAACAGTCGGACGCCGCCAACTCAGTTGAACCCGATGTCGAGTATCTCCTTGCAGTAACTTGAACTAATTTGTCATGGCAATGTAATGAGTAGCATATGAACTTTAATTGAGAAAAGCGACAGCAAACATTCACTCAAATCGAGCTAGCATGTCATCGTTATAGGGGCTTTGCCTCATGACGTTGGCTCCAAAGAGATATTCTCTAGAACCGAGAAAGTGTGTACGACGGTGCTGCTTTATTGCAGGGCGTAGAAAGTCGTCATAACTTAAAACTATGAGATTAGAATTAAAAAGAAACGAACAGTACAACAGACAATCTCAAGAACAATTGAGTTTATTCGACCACACCAAAACAAGCAAAGATGAAGAAAACCGAACATGACGTCGCGATGATTTGACCACACGGGCTTGACAGGCTAAATCTATACAACAATAGGCACGCTTCCGACAACGAGAACGGTTTCAGGAGGGATAGACGACTAAACTTATTCGTAATCACGCAGTGCATAGAGAAGGCAATGACAAGTCAAAGGCCATTATGTGTAGCATTTTTGGACATCAAAGGGGCATATGACAGTGCGAATCAGGAAAAACTCTGGGACCAACAGTAGAGATATGGGCTAGGGGGAACCATGGTTAAGTTTTTAGAACGGGTTTATATGGAGAATAGGGTGGTTGTAACATGGGAAGCCAAAACTGCAAGACCAGCAGCAGTGAAAAGAGGAATTAGACAGGGTTTCCCATTGTCTCCCCTGCTCAAAATAATATACCTCAGTGAGATGGAAAAATAATTAGTGCAGTGCAACCTAGGTGTTGACCTGACTTACATGGAGGAAGGACATAAAGTAAATCAGGTATATCCAGGGTTAATGTATGCAGACGATATTGTACTCGTATCAGAAAGTCGTGAGACAATGCAGGAACTGATTAGGATTTGTAGCAGGGAAGGGGACAATTTAGGACTAAAATGCAGTAGGGACAAGTCGGGTATAATAGTTTTCAACGACGAGAAGGGGGAACCCCTGGAGATACAGGACACAGTAATCGAACACGTAGAAAAGTACACATATCTTGGAGTATGGTTAAGTGAAGGAAGCAAGTATCTAAAAGACCATGAAGATGTGTAATAAAAAGGGGAAACGACATTCATATATTATGGAACACAGGGCACTATGGAACTATAATAGGTATGAAGTCCTTAGTGTAGTATGGAAGGGAGTCATGGTGCCAGGCCTGTCATTTGGGAATGCGGTATTGTGTATGAGGTCAGAAATACAGGCAGGTTTAGGGATAAAGCAAAGGAGTGTGGGTAGGTTGGCATTGGGGACACATGGGAATACACTAAATGAGGGAGTACAGGGGATATGAGTCGGGCATCTTTCGAGAGCAGAGAAGCGATCAGTAAAGTAAAATTTGAACAAAGACTAGCTGAAATTGAGGATACATGGTGGGCAGCGAAAGTGTACAAGTACATATATATGAAAAGTCTAAACACTAAGTGGACAAACCGAACCCGCAGGCTGAGATCTAAATACATTCAACGAGATGGGGCCGGTCAGAGCGTATCAGTAGAAAAAGGAGTAAAGGAAACAGCGAAAAAATGGTGGGAAGAGATAATGCAGGGGAAATCAGCTTTAACAATATACAGGGCACAAAAACAAAAAAATAAAAGAAGGAACAGTTGTATGATAATTTATTAGGAAGCTCATTACTGTCTGAAGCTAGAACGAGGGTGCTAAGAATGAAAACATATAGGGCTAAATTCCAGGAAATTGACGCTCTATGCAACATATCCAACTGCGAAAGGGAAACCATAGAACACGCAATTTTAAGGTGCACGGGGCTTCGTCCCACCCTCTTAGGGGGGGGGTGACTACAAATCATCTATCTGGAAAAGTACTGATTGTATGCTCTTGGACTGCCTGCATCTATCCACGATGCCGAAACAGCATGAAACTGGTTATTATGATACATTTTCCTTTAACTCACTTGTGCATGACTCTACTTTTGTTCAAAATGGCAGTATGTCGGTCTTTCATGTAAACGCGAGAAGTCTGAGAAACAATGGCTTGAAACTGAGACGTGTTTGGGTTCACTGGATCACAAATTTGATATATTGGCATTTACAGAAACGTGGTTCCTGAGTGATCGTGATATAGTCCATTTTGCTGGATATAAATCTGAAGGTGTATATAGAACAAACCGCAGGGGGAGGGGAGTTTCTCTTTATCTTAAGGATAATCTTCAGTATATAATCCTCTCTGACTTTTCATACGTTAGTGATCATCATGAATCGATCGTCGTGAAGTGTCTTGATACACTAATCGCTTCAATTTATCGCCCTCCGTCGTGGTGGCCAGACCAGTATGAAGCAATAGTTTTTTTTTTAGTAGGATTGCCTCCTTGATTTTAGCATCCCGTGTGGTTCGAGCAGTGGCGTAACCAGTCATGACGGCGCCAATGGCCAAATGAAATTTCGCGCCCCTCACGTAGCCCCGCTGCCATTTTTTTCCATTGGGCACATGTGGGGTGGACTCGGCTCGGCGCCCTCCCAAGTGGCGCCCGCAGTGCCTGTACCCCCCGGCCCCCCCCTTAGTTGCCCCACTGGGTTCGAGTTCAGCACTTTGGTCTACAGAGTCTTCCCAGCATTGCGCCGTGCGTAATTTATACCTCCCTAAAACGATTTCGTACATGATCAAAAAATGTTTACATAAAAATTGTGGTTTTCGCCACATCGCTTCTGAGGCCATATGGTGCATTTCGTTCATTAATTTTTGATTGATTCTTGGTGCCGGTTTATATAATACGTATCGGCGTCCCCCCAATC
This sequence comes from Ixodes ricinus, assembly GCA_037355805.1. Classification (NCBI taxonomy): domain Eukaryota; kingdom Metazoa; phylum Arthropoda; class Arachnida; order Ixodida; family Ixodidae; genus Ixodes; species Ixodes ricinus. The sequence goes on along the minus strand of JAZHYW010054299.1, from coordinate 1,404 downwards.
CGAGAAGCGCCGCGACGATATTTTGGCGGGTATTTAAAAGACACTGGGACATTAAGACCACTGCAATCAAGGGATATGCGACCGTTGGGGTCAGGATTGATCCACTTTAGAAACGGTGCAGAAGAAAATACGGAAAGGTCAGCGTTCACGCGGCGGATGTAATGTCCATGCCGTACTCGTCGCAATTGCCTTGAGCTGCCGTCTGGATCGGGCTTCTGCAGTCAGATTCAAGGGAAGATGGTGTCAATATCTTTTTGTTCAGAAATTGTTTTGTAGTTCTTTCACTTTATATTATGTTATTGTGCACTGTGTTGCACGTGCGCTTATCCAACACTGGCCAACGTCATCGCAGCCATTTCTTCCCTTCTTGATAAAACGTTATGAAACAACGACGGCACAAACTGTGCCCGCATTCGGTAGTAGTCTGATGACGTCAAAGTTCGGGGAAACTCTAGGTCATGTTGGTACATGCTGTTTCGAATTTTAGAAATGTTTTTTGCTCATGTTGTTTTTAATGTAGCCAAACTAAGTTTTGTGTTCATGTCGTGAGAAGCACGGTGTGCTGTCATTTCTTTGCAGTTTGAGCGGAAACATCTTGGATGTCGCCATCAAGAAGTTCCCAAACATGGCAGCTTTCCAGCCGCTCATGAACGGTAACAATTTACTTTGCTTACTGTCATTGTCTGCCAATTTGAAGTTGTCACGTCGCAACAACTACAGTGTTTCCATCGCGGGTGTCGCTCTAAACGAGAGCTAGCACAATCGTTTGCTCTTAGAATGGTTTTTGTCGTGACACACCGAAGCACGGTGACAAGTTGCCCTAAGCAAATGTTGACCAGACAACGTTGGAAAGTTGGGCGAGTTGGTTGAACGTGGTTACGAAAAGTAAATAGCGTCAGTCAAACAGAGGAATGCTATTTCACCAGAGAAGAGGCAGTAGTAGTGGGATCTACGATATTTAGGTTATATATTAGGCTTCACGTCGTGAAGGCGCGTGTGTACTCGTGCTAAAGACGCTTTCTACTAGAAACTCTGCATGGGCGTCGCCATGTTGGTATCACGTGACCTTGACGTCAAAACTGACCTTAAGCTTCACCTCCGTACAGTGAGTTTTATTCTGAGCCGGTCACCGATCGGCACTTTACTTTCGTAGGTCTTGTTTTATCTACGTTAAAATCGCCTCCCTTTAATTAAGTTACTTTATATTTCAACCTAGCTAGCTACAATATTTCACTTATCAAAAGGAGATGGTGATCGTCGAAAAAAAAAGTGCGGTGGCTTAGCTCGGCTATGCCAGGATATACGTAGCCCGAACTTATGCGCCCAAAAATGAGAGGCGCTATCTAGCGGCTCCGGTAGAACGTCAGACCATAGAGTTATTATAATGTGCGCTAGAGGTTCAAC
>JAZHYW010054298.1:0-16535 GCA_037355805.1 Ixodes ricinus | reverse complement strand
ACTAATAGGGACGATAATAAATTCCAGACTGTCCGATCATTTTGGCAAACATAATCTCCTGCAAAACAGCAATATGGTTTTCCAGAAAGGAAATCGTACAGAAGAAGCTTTACTGAATATTAAGAATAAAATTTTAACTAATTTTAAACCAAGTTCTTTGCATTAGGTTTTTTTTCTTCCAGATTTTAGAGAAGCCTTTGATTTGATCAAGCATAAAATAATTCTTAAAAAGCTTTATAATTATGGTATAAGATGCCTTGCCCTGCAACTCATTCAAAGTTATTCATCAGAAGGTGTCCAATGCTAACACCCTTGTTGCGAAAAAGTCGGAAACCGGAAATACACAATATGGGGTTCCCCAAGGATCCAATAATCAAACCGCTTATATTCCTGATGTACATTAATGATATTGTTAGCATACCACATACACCTGATATTGTGCTCCATGCAGATGACACAAATGTATTTTTTCGGGTACGAACACAGATCGGCGAGAAACATCAGCGAACGACTGGATGATAGAGCTAAGTACGTGGTTGGCATGCGGTGAATTAAAATTAAACATTAAAAAAACGAAATATATGATATTCAGAGCAAAAAATAGAAACGTTAATCGAAAACTAAACAATCGATTTAGGAACACTGAAATTGGTTGTGTAAAAATTCACAGTTTCTAGAAGTATTATTTCAAGAAAATTTAAATTGGTCTTAACGTATTGATCGAATTCGACCCGACATTTCAAGGGCAATCGGAATTTTAAATAGGCTAAAATATATTCTTTCGGTTCGGTTAAAGCGCCAGCCTCTACTATACTCTTGTTCACTTTCGTTTAAGCTATTGTGGTTTAGTATGGGGTACATTCTGAAAGACCTGTGTATCTCAGTTAATTCTATTGAAAAAAAAGAGCAGTAGCGGTCAATTGCCAACGTATCATATCGGGATCTCCCGCCCATATTTCATCAAATACTTCCTTCTTACAGTAGAACAATTGCTCACTCAGAACTTGGCCATTTACATGTTCCACAATAATTAAACTACACACTGAGTTCGTGCAAGAAAATGACATCAACATGGCGTCCACAATCACCTTCCGTTATACTCACATTACCTACAGTTGAGAATATGCCCCGACTATATTAGACAAAAAACACTTAATCAGATCGCACAATTATTAAATAACCTTCCTGAAATACTGTCCTTGATAAATAGCTCGGTAACAGAGCACAAACATCATCAAAACCACCTTAAAATGTTTTGTCCTGGGTTTAACATATGATCTATGTTGATATTTTTGATGTGTTTCTGTTTTATCAGATCACATTCTGTATATATCACCGTGTCTTTGTGTAATGGTGTAATTAATTTTGATTCGTTTTCTGAATGTACATTTTGCTGCTGGACTTTACGGGGGGACGGGCCCTTGTCAGGCGACTCTAGTCGCCTTTTGCCCTATACTCCGAGACGTATGTCTGAATAAAGTATATTCAATTCAATCTCCCACGAGCAGCCCGCCAGCTGCACGGCTTCCGTGGCAATGCATCTGCGTTGCTGTGCTCTTCTTTGTGCTTTCATTTCTGAGCAGCATCTGCTTTGACCTTGAGCGCCTCCGGCTTCCGTGACGAAGCATTTGCGTTGCTGTGCTTCTTGGCCAATAGGAATTTAACAGCCGTTTCGCTGCTACCGACGGTTACAGTCAACGCCGGCTTCGCTCCATGGGACAGTTATTGTTTCGCATTAAAACAAAACCAAAAAAACGTTTCGTGACCCCTTCAAGAAAAAATATATATCCTTGTGTGTATGTTTATACATCCTGAACTTAGTCCGCCTCAACGGGCGACTTGTCTCTAAGCTGCAGATGAGAAATATAGCCAGTGCGGTGCAACCGCTATCCCGGGGTCTTTCGCGTGCACCATGCGGTAGTGGTACACGACCGCACGCCGGTGCTATGCTCACCAGATCGAAACGGGCAGGGTGGGAATTGAACGCGCGGATCCCTGGGTTCTGCAGCGCAGACTTTCGCTCCACGTGCTCAGAGCTGGTGTGCGGCATAGAGTTGTTACAATACACGCTGAGGCTCAGCTGGCGCTAGTGTGCTGTTGCATTTTGAAGCAGACAGCAAGCAGTCTAAATTTGACTTCCGGTAATGTATTCCTATGGGAAAAAGCGAGTGCATTTTCTCTCTGCGCTCGATTATAAGAGCAAATATCACGAATAACTTGTACGTACTAGGCACATTGGAACATTTCTCAGTCACGCAGACGAAATAAATGGTCAGTTACGGCGTTTTTCTTTCAAATTCATCGCATTAAAAACGGTGCTAAAACGGCTTCGTACGTGTATTTTTGTGCACTGTCGGACACTGTTAGCGCGAACACGGCGTCGACGCTTTCCAACATGGGATATACGTGCCAAACGAACGAAGGACACGTAGAAAACCGAGAGAGACGGCAAGAACTACGCAGTAACACTGGATAAGTAACTCCTTGTGCTTGCAGACGATCAAAATAAATTGAAAGTCACGTAATATAGTCAGATTTGCAATAAATAAGTACTGCGAAGATGCTTGTTCTGGGTTCAAATGGTTCAAAGCATCACCCGCACGCTCCAAATCTTTGCAAATAAGTGGAGCCAGAGAGCAGGTGCCCGATAAAAACTGCCCGACACGGGAAATAATAAAAAGACATACCTTTCGTAGCTCACGTGCTTTATTTTTCGCGTTCGAATGTTTCTTTAACCGATCGTAAAGATGCGCACGACGGACGTCATTTTCATCCAATGACAGGACGGGCATATTAGCAATATATAAGCACCACCGAAATGCTAGCGAACCTGAACACACACTACATTCCTTTAGATCGTTAGTTTGCTTAGAACCGTCGCTCGTTTTCACATACCTTCCTTGAAACAGGGGTTTGGGCCTGAAATAGAGCGAAGTTTAACATCGCTCAGTGGTAAAGAAAAATGCTGTAACTAAAGCAATTACACTTTCACAATACCAATAAAGGTACATACTATCCGTTACAACCGATATGACAAAAGTTATTCATGTTATTTTCCGGCGAAGAGACAAAATTCACGCGCGTTTTCCCATAGGAATACACAGGGAGGCTGGAAATGTAGACTGCATGCTGTCTGCTTCAATTTGCAACCGGAAGTCCCGTAGACACTAGCGCCAGCTGAGCCTCTAGCGTTTATTGTAATAACTCTATGGGTGTGCGCTAGCCCACTCGGCCACCGATCCCTTTTTTTTTTCTTTATTTCCTGTTGGATACACGACACAGATGCACTCACACACTACACCTCTCTCTTACACAGACCATTCGCCCTTGCTAGTACATCAGCCTTCAAAAGGTTTCCATCAACAAGTTTGTCTAGCATATACAGCCATTCTGGCGGTTCGCTCTGCGACTTTATATCTTCTCGTAAATACCACACGCTCTCAATAAAGTAGTTTCTGACCGGTCGAGCGTCCAAGTCGGCATGCCGAACAGCCATCCTGGACTTACACATACTGTGGAGAACTCGGCCACCGATCCCCCCCCCTCCCCTTAAGTGCACTATGAAACTTGTCATTCGCAAGCGATCATAAATGCCGTCACGGCACTCACTGGCCCTGAACGATAATTCAAATATTCGTCGATGGATTGATTGTTGATGAGCGCATACGTCCAAGTGAAGCAGTGCTAGTGTCTAATGCGTGAGCTGGGGTAGGTTGACGTGTTTTGAGCACCGCGGAGTAGCACAGAGAAAAGTTGGAAAGCTTTCGAAGGAAATGAAGTATACGAAATAGTCCGCTATACTTTCCAATTTTCGTACCGAAAAGCAGACTTTTGACTTTCCACTTCTTTCATGTGGCTCACTAAACAATCTGCAATTAGTAAGATTTCAATCTAAAATTATTTATCCCCGCCCAAAATCCATCTTATGCATCCTTTTAAGTCAGAGCACGGCTCTGACTCATAGCGTCTCACAGCGCTACGAGTCCGAGGACTAATCCGAAAATCTGAAAGCGCTTTCAATGAACCCGCGAATATATTTAGAGCTCTCGACTACGACCGTCCGAATGGGCGAATACTTTTCAGAGTGCTCAAAACGCTGGAAAGCGACCAGGCGAATATACCATTAAATACAGTTGCGGATTGACAGTCAGTGACTCATGTTGCCGTGGAGATGTAGTATATGTGATCGCCCGCTGATTTCTTTTTGTACCTTGGCCGTCGGTCAGTCTCGCGCCAGATGAATTTTTCTGGGACAGTCTTCGACAGAACAGAAGCTTGCCGGGCGCTGGGGCTTGTCCAGTCCCCGGTGCACTCGCCACGGGACGAAGCCAAGTCAAACCGTCTTGTACAAAAAGAAAAGCTTCCCGCAGGCACCGCAGCCCCTCGGACATCTCTCTCCTCTCTCTCCCTTCCTTCTATTTTTTTTACAACTTGACAAGGCAGTAGGGAGGCCGGGAGCTTAGGTAAACACGTCTCAGTCATTCACGCATTAGCCTTTATCTGGCCCCCTTAAAGGGCTAGTGCGTGAATCACTAAGGCGTGTTTACCTAAGCCTCGTCCTTTACCCCCTTCTCTCCTCCCCACGTTAGCCAGGCAAGACAACGTCCACAAACACGCTAATCAGTGGACCGAAAACGCCGCCAGGTCCTCTAAACTGTTTGGTTTCTATTTCGTGGAAACTCAGATGCATGGGCGGAATAAGATGCCAAGCGCACCACTCGGATAAAGATGCATTCCAAACACTACAATGATAGGAATGATTTCGCTGTCGCAGAATAAAATTTTTTCCAACAATTTTACATGTTCCAAAAGCCACAGAAGTGGAGTCATTGAGTGTGGTAAAACTGCATTCCTTAGTTTTATGGAAAATGACCTTGTAAGAGTAATGCGAGAGCCATTGTGTGTGTACCATTAGCGATTTTGACCAATGACGGCCTTAATCCATAGAACATCTGGAAACGAGCCGCACTCTGGGTTGCAGATTATTGTCATAGCCTGCTTATTCATCCGAATTCATCAATTCTGCAAATATAGGTGCACTCCATCTATCTCAAGGAGGCGTTAAAGCAGAAACAAAGGAAGAAAAACCGAGCGTGAAGTGCAAAGTGGTTAGGGTAGTATAGTGGTATTTTAAAGGGAAGCTGAAGCGGTTTTGTATTTGAGGAAACACACGTCAATCGTCTTTATTTGACCCCCGAGATATAGAAAATCGAGATTATTTTTCAATTCGGTGCATGGAAGCTAAAGAAAATCATTTTCAAAGTACCGCGAAAGCCCCTCTTTTCTGGAGCGTGACGTCATAAACGGTGATTTTGGAATCTCCGCTCTCGCGCATCTTCAGCTCCTATCAAAGATATGCATGGGCGCTCTTACAACCTTTAAAGAGATCAGAAAAAAACGTCACGATCTGAACCAGTGCGGGGAATATATTCGCGACTCCTGCGACCTACAGGAGACGAAATATGGCAGTCTAAAACAGGACATGCCGTGCCATGTGCCAGCTCAACGCACAACGCTGGGGCATCAGCAAGCAAGCATTGGACTCAAAATGGTTTGCCCCGATTTTTATCCTCCACGTTTCGAACCTGCGGCGATGTGTTGGCGTAAGCGAGCTTCCAGAGGCTTGACTTTCTTCGAGGAAGCGATGAAAGGACTGCCTACTGTCCTTCCACGGTGCTGATGAACGTTGATAAACGCGGAATGTCTGGTTCACGCGGTTGCGTAGGTTGCGTGCAGAGCAACCTGGGTAACAAGCTGATACTACAGTTACGACAGAGTCACCGGGACAACTGTTCTATCGCGCAAACCACCGACAACATGTAATCACGGAAGCCACAAGAGACGAGCAGAAATCGCGAAAGGACCTGTTCCGGCCAGTTCAGTGTTTTCCCGCTAGGTGCCGTCCGTTTTGCTGGAGTCGCGAATACTGGGCAAGCTTGAAGTTGCACCCGCTGCCCACACGAGCGACACGCGCTTGGTGGCCGAAATGCCCTCTTATTACGTAACGACTGGTCGGAGTTTTTTCCGTGTTTACTCGTGTTTAGTTACATCTTGGGGAAAACGAACGGGATATTCAGATCCGCGGGATGAAACTACGCTAAAATCAACGTCTATCTCATTTTTTAAGGAAGTGTTCCAGCTTCCCATTCAAAAAGCTGTGAGCACCATTCTCAGATTTGGTACTTGTCAGCTGCCCATTAGTCGCTCACCCCTGCTCACCTGGCTCAGCTAACGTACAGGTTTAGAGAAGAAAACAAGTTTGTTCATGTTGTTTCTTTTTTTTTTTTTATTGTCTCTTAGTCCTTTTTTAAACTTTTTTTCTCTTGTTAGGGAATGGCCGGTGTCACTTATTAGACTGCCAATTTCAACCAAATGTAATTCCTGTAAAGGGTGTTGCCGTGTATTACGTGCGTGATCGCCGTGTATTCGCCTCGAGATCGAACCGTGTCGCCACCGTGCGGCCGAAATTGGAAACTTGCGAAAGCGGGGATACCGCCGTGCGTCGTCTGCTACGGGCGCACGTTCAGAAGCTTGGATCTCGACGACACAAGCCCGTTTCTGGCTGAGCTTGACCCTCCTTATTAAATGTTTGATGTTTTAATTGTCGTTTCTTCTTAGTAAAGGTTGTGTTGTATCGTTTCACATGCGTGAAAATACAGCAAAGCGATTATTATTAAGTCGGAAGCTTCCATAATCTTAGTGTGTTGGTTCGTATACAACCGCTTGTCCCACGTATTTCTGTTTTCTCGCACGAGCAATAGCTTTCATAAAACATTGAATGCTCATTGGAGCTGTGGTTTGATTAGAAAATTAACCCGACTGATCGCTACCCTTTAATAGACTAACCAACCGATAAATCCGTTCGTTGATTTTTCGCCGGTCATATTGCATGAAAGAAGCTAAAACTACACATTTTTTACTATTTTTACTATGTCATAAATGGCACATGGCATTCCAATTTTAAACTTCTCGTTGTGACGCCTAAATATGAACACGGGAAGCCTTTTAATGTGAAGTAATTTTTAAGTTATTATTTGAACAGTATAATCACCTTCGGTGACAATCACAAGCACGTTGAAGTGGTTTACCGTGCAAGCCTGTGTCATAAAAGACAAAGACGTCAGAAATATTAGAACAGACATCTTTTACTTTTTGCTTACTTTCTCCAGCACAGGATTCCGATTAAACGGGAAAAAATTGCAATCAGAGCATTACTGGAATAATCTAAAGATTAATCGATGAACTGCCCAGTCCCGATATGCGTTAGGTGAGGGTGGAGGGTGATCGGAAAGTCTCGTGAAGGTCGCTAGCCTTCTTCAGTAAAAGAGTGTCGCTGCGGCCGATGCTGTCAGTATCCTCTTGCGGGTTGTTTGCTGGAGTTGCAGAGTCTACTGTTTTTGAATAGAAGATTATTTAGCCAGAAACTTATAATATTAGCCTATTGACATCCGCGGCACTCACCAAGAAGATTAAAGCGGGTGAACCCGCACTACAGAGAAGATAATTTAATAACACCAACGTTGCTGCGTTACTCGGTTACACTCGTTCATTACACTCGCGGCAGATATATTAGAACAGTCTGTTTCAATTGTTAAAAGTTAAAAAAAGAAATCCATCGAACCTGCGATTTCCCAGCCCACAGTACCATTCTTATGTTATCCGGGTCGGAATTCAATGTTTTGTAGAACTCCCACGCTGGTAAACCGATACATATAATAATAAAAAAAAAAAAAAATAAATATATATATATATATATATATATATATATATATATATATATATATATATATATAACATAAATAGAGCAGATAACCCGGAGACAGGCATCCGTCGTGGTGATCCATGCTTCCCAACGTCTGCCTAGAGCAGACGACGCATCCCCACGAGCGATTATTTAAATTTAGGTCGTACACTGGTAACACAATTCAATCTTCACTGAAGCACCGGACGGTACCGCACCATTTTCCGCTATAATTGTTTTTCCACGGACACTATGCGACAAAATAAACGCAAGAATCTACGCCGTCTCGCGCGCGAACGTGGAGAGCCTATGGGGCGGCCGTGCTTCTATCCCCGCTTTGATGATGATGATAGCGCGACAGTAGCGCCACCTCTAGGTCGATCTCGAGGCCAATAGCGAACACGACCCGACCTATTGAGCCCAAACAACTAGCGGATGCAACCGGAGACACCGGGAGGGGAGAGCGGAGCGGCGGGCTGCGGAGAAGCACGGGACGCCTGGTGGAAGCCACAAACTGGGCGTGCGGTCGCCAGACCAGACAGTGAGCGTCTCAGCAACAACACTAGATTGTTTCCTAAAAAGTTAAATAAATATATCCTTGCATTATAACAAAACAAAAAAGTACATCTCAATGCCGAGAGGGATATGGTCCACGCCACAAGGACGGATAAAAACAACTGAGCGAGGTCGGAACAAATGGGTCAGCGGTAACGTGAGTGAAGTCCCATCTCAAACCTAAGCCTATTCGATTTATCTCCAATCGATATGATCGACACTTTTCACCTTCATCCGCTTTGCCAACATTAGGGCTAGAATCTTTATCGTTAAGGCGAACTATCGAGCGATTGAAGTTGTTACATAGAATTGTTAATAATGTAGGTGGCATTCGATTTATCTCCAATCGATATGATCGACACTTTTTCACCTTCATCGGCTTTGCCAACATTAGGGCTAGAATCTTTATCGTTAAGGCGAACTATCGAGCGATTGAAGTTGTTACATAGAATTGTTAATAATGTAAGTGGCATTAAATGTATGAAGTATATTTCCTTCTCAGATATTTCGCGCACTAGAGCGTTCCCATCCCTTAAATATTGTACCTTTTCGTTCTCGCGTAAACTGTTTCAAAATTCCTTTTTTCCGCGCACTGTTGAGCTGTGGAATAGTATTGACGGTGCTACGCGTATGCTCCAGTACGACGACTTTGTTATAAAACTCGCGAAAGTTGACTTCCTTTGATGTTTGGTGTTTCTGGCGAATCATTATGTTGTTGAATATGTTCTCGTTTATTGTTCTCTCTACTCATGTTTTTAGTTGTTGCAATCCACTCCTGCAATGACCTCGACTGAGGTCGCAGTATACATAAATATAAATAAATAAATAAATAAATAAATAGAATGCCTCGCGTCAGGAAAATTGAGAAGTTCGATCAGGAACCGGAATCATAGACTTCGTACATCGAAAGGATCAAGTGTTCTTCACTGCGAACGACATACCTGAATCCAGGGTTGTGCAGTGTCGTGACTACAAATGTACCGCGATAGTATTCTCAGAAATACTTTCAGTATTAATATTTTGTATCGTGATACAATTTTTCAATCAGAATCTTAATTACGGTGTCCGAATATATTATCGGCGTATTCCTTGTATCGCGATACAATATCGGGGTCAATGCATCTCGTTACAGTGTTCGAGAAATCAAGTGACCCCAAGCAGAAGCTCAAAGGAACTGCTTATTTTCTTTCGTGCTTCAGAGGGGAAGAAGGTACAGTAAATGAGACCTTGAAGCTTTATATTATCAAGCAGACTGAAGTAAGCTTCAAACATTATGGCCCTAAGATTGGTTACTTCCTTCTTATTTTTCAGAGATAACATATGTCTTCCGTGAACTATTTTTTGTTGAATTAAAACGTTGAAGGCAGTGTCTGTACGAACTTTACAAGTGTACATCGAACTTCCACTCCTATTTACTAGAGCTAGCGTAAAGTTTCCTCTTTCAAATCAAATAAAAGAACACCATTTCATTCCAAGGCGACGATGCTCGCAATGACTGCAAAAGGCACCGACATGGGACTAGAGGATGTTGACTTTTAGGGGATATTTGGATATATATAAGACGAATTGAGATGTTCATGTGATATTTCTTCGAATGCGTTCAACATTGCCGCGTGCATGATCGAGAAGATAGCTTCGTCATTCATCTAGAAGATTCGTGTATACTCCTTACCCCGAGCAATAAAGATAAGGAGGCCAGAATGATGCTTACTCAGTCTCGCTTTCGCTTCCTGTTGCGCCGCCAGATCGCCTTCCGCTGTTCAGCTGTCTCGATGCTTGTCCTTTATTTTGTTTGACACAAGTTCGCCGATTAAACTTTTCTTTTGAGGTCTTTATTAAGGCAAATGCCTTACATGTCTCATGGTTCAGTGGACCTTCAAAGTCTTTGACCGAAAACACGTCGGTGACACAAAAAGTACGAAAACACGTCGGCGACAGGAAAGTACCAAAACAAAAGGTACCAATGAAACGGCGCCATAACTGCGTCGTCAGAGAGCACGCTGTCTTCAGAGGTTCGCTATGACCGGGACCACAGCCAACGCCATGATTCGAGTGAGCCAATAAAATGGAGCCAAAATTACTTTGTCACAAAGCGCGCTGCCTTCGGAGGTTTGCTATCACATTTACATCGAGGGCTTGACCTTTCGCCTTCAAGTCGCCTTAGGAATAACATAAGAGACCCTGTATTTTTTATCGTCTCATCACCTTACTCCGTGACATTTTTGGTGGATGTGCGGGGCTGGTGTATGCGGAATCTTCTTGATGAACGGAGAAGCTATCTTCTCGATCATCCATGTGGCATTCTCTGGGCGGACGTGCTGACTTGTCCTTAGCGTCGAGGGTACGGTGGCGTTGAATTGTCCCGCCGAGATTGCGCCTGGTGTTGACGGGCAGCAGGCAGCGGTCGTCGGGCCACGGCGGCGTAAGCACGGCGTTGGCTCCTTTTGCGCCACCATGGGGACGGGAGCCTCTGATCGGAGCGTCCGGTGAATTTCCTCGCGGACAGCCTGGGCGATATAGAGGGATGCCGGAGGACTGGCCGCAGACAGCAGCTTCGAGAGCTTCCCGGACGATGTCGCGGATAACCTCACGAATGTCCCGGGTACTGGCGCCGATATCTTCGCTAAGCAGCGTGGAGGCGACGACGCCTGGATGTCGTTGGTAGCAGGAAGCGCGCGTCGATGGCGCGCTCGATGTTAGTTGCCTCAGTGACGAAGGCTTCGACAGTAGTCGGCCGGTTGCGCACAAAATCTCCGAAAATGTCATTCTTCACCCGAGTATAAGAATGCGCAGCTTTTTTCGTTCATTGCCTGAGGGTCGGCACGAGTGCTCAAACGTAGGACGTCTTCAAGGAACACTTGTGACGGTTTTATTGGGGAACTGGGTTCGCATTCAAAGGTCTTCGGCCCTCTCCTGTCGGTGGTGACTGGTGAAAGTTTGTTGGAACTCTCCTTTCAGCTTGTCCCATTAAGTAATTGGGAGTCTCATGACTCCCGAACCAGTGTCATGCCGTGCCCTCGAGGGTAAAGGAGACGTTCTGCAGGCATTGCTCAGGCGTCCACCCATTGTGCCGAGCAACTCGCTCGCACTAGTTGATCCAGTCCTCGATGTCTTCGTAGACGTCGCCTTGGAAGGGCGTTGGCGTACGAGGGGTGACGGGCAGGTGGACGACCCGGAGCAACGGCGGGAGTCTCAGTTTCAGACCTCGGAACGTCACAAGACCATAGCCGACATAACCTTGATGTATAGGAACGTGAAACACAAGACGCTGGATGAGGTGTTGCCCTGTGGCACGTTTGCGTTCAACGCGGCGGTTCAAGCAACCACTGGGATTACACCAGCCGGTGCACAGCAGAAAGGTGGCGACAATGCTCGACGCCACGCTGCACCACGACCCAACCGACGACGGCACCAACAACTCCCAGCTGGTCACCCAACGACCAGAAGAGGTACGCCAGCTAGCCCGCATTCAGATAAAGGACCAACAACGCTGTCGACGCTGGCTGGTACAGCCATCGTCGCCGCGACGTGGGGTCCCAGGCCGGAAACAGGCTGTGGGTTGTAAACGCCCATTCTTCGCCGCAGCCTCAGCGCAAAAATGTTGAAATGGTACTTCCGGACCGTACAAGGTTCTTCGTCGCCTCAGGGAGATCAACTACGAAGCGGTGACCAACGGAATTCAATCATCGCGACGCCGACCACGACCCGAGGTGGTTCACGTCGTTCGACTCAAGCCGTTCTACGCTCGGTAGGACATATTTTGAGGTCGGGGCTCGATAAAAGAATGTAAAATAATAGTCCCCTGCGTCCGCTCCCGCCGTGAGGCACTGCAGACTTAAAGCCAATTCTAATAAAAATGAATTGGATCATGTGATCAAGTGGTAATTTGTAGGAAAAAGCCAATTGGGGACTAACTATTGTAAAAATAAATCTGGGCGTCGCCAAGCGAACGACCCAGGAAGGACCCGCTGGGAAGAGGACCCCGAGACCCCGACCCCCGTCCGATCCTGTACCGGAACGAAGAGGGTATGAGAGTGTGGCAAAGTGGGTCGGCGAGACCGCAAGGCAACCATAACTGAACCAGACGGTCCCGCCGCAGTGATACACTTTGATATCTCTCGGCTCCCCTTGGAGAACACCCCCGCCATCATGCGGGGGTCTCCCACCCTGGGGAGATTCGAGAGGCGCTACCTTTATGTCAACCTTCCCCTTATAGGGATGCCCCGTCCAGATCGTCACGCGGCGTCACACGTCCCGCGTCACACGTCCCGATCTCACGTGAGCCGCTCCACGTCATACGCCCCACATGTCAACCCGCTTCACGTCACACTTCCCTCCCTTTTCAGGGAGGGTCGTCACACGTCATGCGGCCACACATGTCATACGTTTCACGTCATGCGTGCTCACGCCGTCCCCACGTCTCACGCCACACGTCACACGCCGCGCTCCCCGCCTCAGAGGCTCCCTCCTCCAGCGGGGAAGGCTAGGGTTGACCAGACCCTCTTTGTCCCCTCCATTCCTGAGAGCAGCCCCATAGTTAGGGCTCCTCCCCCCAGGTGAAGGGTTTTGGGTTTCGCCAGAGCCTCCGTTGCAGCTATAAAGCTGGCAGGGCGCACCACGAGCAGGTGGAGGTTGACTTCCCACGCGGCGACAACCGCGGGGCTTGCGCCCCGCTCGGTAGGACAGTGAACTTTTCGTGTTCCAGATAAATTTTTTAGCGTGAGCTGCATTGGCTGAGGTTGAGCAGTTTCGCGTGGCTCGCATAATGAGCCGTGCTCCATGCTGCGCAAGCGCGAGGAGCAGTGACGTCACACGGCGCACAGCTGGCGCGCCGGAGACGCCGCCGCCGCGCGCGCCTCGCCGGTCTGCGCATTTCAGAGGAGTGACGTCATAGCCACGGCAGACGCAATGGCACGGCCGCGTGCCCAGCTGTCCGACTCTGTTGCGCAGCAGCCAAGCTCCGATCGTTGCACCGGAGCCGCTTGATAGCGCCTCGTCTTGTTCGCATAAGCTCACTCTACGTATATTCTGGCAGAAGCCGAGCTAAGCCACCGAATTTGCTTTAACTGCCACTTATTTTGTTTTGTTCTGTGTTGGATTGTATCGGGGCGATGCACTTTTGAAGGGGGAGTAATGTCGCGTGCATGACCGAGAACATAGCTCCTCCGTTCATCTAAAAGATTAGCGTATGTTCTTACCCCTAGCATAAAAGATAAGGGGCCAGAATGATGAGTATCAGTCTCGCTTTCTGCTCCCTGTTACGTCGCCAAATTGCAGCCCACTTTTCTGCTGTCTCAACGCTCGTTCTTTATTTTGTTCGGCACAAGTTCGCCAATTAAACCTTCTCCAGTTAATTATTTGTCGTCTCTTCACCTTACTCTGTGACAATATATTTAAGGATACCTTCTTTTCAGTTTATTATTCATCGTCTCTTTGCCTTACTCTGTGACAATATATCTAAAGGAGAACTGCAATGCATTCAGGATGAAAAGTATCTTCAATCTATTCAAGACCCCCTTAGTTCCCAAAGCTTCATTCAAAAGGAAAATAGTGATTCTATGCAAAAATAATTCGGGCTCGAGAACGCCAGTGTTTAACTGCGATCTTTACCTTCACGGTTAGGTTAGTATGATGTTTTATTTCAACTGGAGAGCCCTTTTCGCCCAAGGAGTACAAACCTTGTGAACGAAGCCTACATATTACTACCTCAAGTGATTTCTTAGCTGTACGCACAAAAAAGACTATTTGCATAGTTTAGAAATTTCCCACTTTGAAAGTGGACTTTTCGTTTGTCCGTTGTTTTCGTTTGTCCGTATGACCTTGACACTTGTGGAACGCTTAATCTTTTCACTAACATGACTCTTCACCCAAATCGGTAGGCAGCTGCCCGACGAGCTCTTTAAAAGCTGCTTTAATCAAATGTAGTCGAGTGTAGCAGCAAAGTCGCATATTTATTTCGTTTGGTATTGCTTCCACGTAAAAAATATATATATGTAGTAGAATGTCGTTTCACTTTTGTTTTCCAAATAGTAACTTTTGCCGGTAATACGAGAGTCAACATCGCAACAGGATTTATTTAAAATAAATATGTTTGTGAGCGTTACTGCCTTGGCAAAATTAGAATTCCTGTATTTGTATTTCGAAATACTATTTTTTTTTATTTTTCAATTGTATTTTTGGCATGTTTCGCGATAATTTAGTATGGATGAATTTCGGTTTCAGTATTTTAACCGTCTTCGTCACATATCCCGTTTTTTTTTTTTTAATTTCAAATACATTTTAAATATATCTGCCCAACCCCACCGGAATCAAAGCGAGCCGATGTTTTCCTTTCTATCGTCGGACGAAAAATTCACGGACTAATACGAAACTCGGCGGCACCCGCCAATATAAGCACCAAGGCGTACGTACAGGTCATTCAACTAGTGCAGAACCATATAGACCCGACGCCCAGTAAAACAGTTGAACGCTACAAATTCCATCACCAGAAGCAGCTGGAATCCGAAACCATCGCAGACAACGAAGCTGCGCTCAAGCAGCTTTCACTGCAATGCAACTTCGGTGTTTCCCTCAACGACTGACTTCGAGACAAGCTCATTGACAGCATTAAGGGCGGAAACTTTCTTCAATAGCTGCTGAATGAAACGACGCTGGCACCCAAGGCAGCGGTGGATCTAGCCACGTCGATGATGGTAGCCATGAGGGATGTGAAGGGAATAAGGAGCAAGACTGACACCCAACAAAATGTCAGTCGCTTGGGGCGAAGGCGGAATTACAAGGCGTCATTTCCGAAATGGGCAAACGAAGGAAAAGGAAAATGTCGCACAAAGAGGACCCTATATCACCGTTGCAACAAAAATAATCACGACCCTGAAAACTGCTCTGCAAGAAACAAGTCTTGTAAAATGTGCGGAAGAACAGGACAGTTCCAAATGGTCTGCAGTGACAGGAAAC
Organism: Ixodes ricinus; assembly: GCA_037355805.1. Classification (NCBI taxonomy): domain Eukaryota; kingdom Metazoa; phylum Arthropoda; class Arachnida; order Ixodida; family Ixodidae; genus Ixodes; species Ixodes ricinus. The sequence continues at coordinate 1,285 of JAZHYW010054298.1, read as the reverse complement.
GAAATCAACAATACTCAAGAAGGAGGGATGAACCAAACTTCACCAACCATGTCACTACACATAACTCGGGACACAGAACTCCGTTTTATTTTATCTATTCAAGCTACACGAAACTCCCTACAGTTACTGTGGAGATATGCAACAAACCTCTCCAGAGGGAGATCGACATAGGCTCTCGCGTGACTGTAGTCAACCTGTAGACACTTCAGGAAATCTTCCAGACATCCAGCTGAAATAAGCTTTATTCCTTCTGGAATAACGCTGAATCTGTAAACTGGCAAGTCCATGGTCAGAAAGAATGGTTTAAGTGGAGATGAGGTATAACGAGGCAAGTCAAGCGTCATGAAATCCAAGTGGTGAGGAATGGAGGACTCCCAATACTGAAAAGCGGCATGACTTCAGGACTTTCAAGTGAACCGGACGGAAGTACTCAACCCGCGTGCAGAACCTTAACTCTGCAAGTGTGCTAGTGAAACACGATTCCATCTTTGAAGGTCAGGGATAACTGAAGTGACTACGCCGTGAAACTCTGCGCGAATGAGGATTCTCAACCAAAGCTTGTCTGTTCCACATGGCCTCCGAGCAAAGATCGAAGTGGAGCTGTATCTCTTAAGAAAGAGAATATAATTTGTTTATTTCACAAGCATACTCTTTATTTAAAAGAAAACTCTGCAACAGACCGACGCAGATGCCTCGGTTTTTATAAGCAATGCGCATGTTTTCGTGCGAGGTTATCAGTCGATTTTTATAAAAGAGAGATTGCTCGCTGATGCTCTCTTTGGTAACCACCGATATGCCAGGCGTATCAATTCCGGAGCCTAATAAATTCATCCCCCTGTCTGAACAGGGCCTATCTGCAATGAGCTATAGCCAGGTTAAGCGGCCGCCCGGTGTCAACTGGGCGGCAGTGCGGCGACACAAAAACACCCCGAGTGACGGCGCTTACAGCGCGCCACCGGCGAAACGCGGAAGTCCCAGACGTGCCGCGCGAGGGTCGAGCACATCTTAGTAGGACCTGCACCCTCGCACCCCGGTACATTTTCATTACGTCTCAGGGGCCCTCCAGGTGGAGCAGCCTGTGTCGGTGGCCATGCGTCCCGGCGTTCGGGTTTCATTCCGTGCTGACAGTACTCCCACTGACGCATAAGCAGATCAGGAGAGAGACACGAAAGGACAGTATGTTGTCTAGGGTCTTAAGACCCTGGACATGAAAGGATGGCCGGAACAAAATTAATTCAAATAAATTTTGATGACCTCATGCTATACTTCCGTCGCCAAACGAAAC
>JAZHYW010054297.1:0-31623 GCA_037355805.1 Ixodes ricinus | reverse complement strand
CCTGTTAACGAGTGATAACTTTAGTGTTACACTGCGATTCCCACGCATTCAAAATCTTTCTATTACCGACTTACTGGTTTTGCAATTACGCTCACGTAATTTCAATGATCTAAAAGTTAATAAACAGACTTTAGCTATTCGATATATCGTGACGATAAGCCTACTATATGATGTCCCCCTTGCCATATTACTTAGCTGGCACAGACTGGACTGGTCTAGCTTTCACGACCTTTTTTAAACAAATCTGTAAGGCTTATACACCAACTCATGTTTACAAACGAACCTCAGTGCCCCTAGCGTATGCGCGATGGGTTGTGGCCAAGAAGCGCACCGTCCTGGATCTACAAACCATTGGTATGTGATGTTGTCAGCGTCGGGAGAGTAAATCCCCGTGCTCTTTTTTTTTTCGTTGGAATTGTTGATTTTTGGATCTTCCTACCAATGTCCTACTACTTTGATGGCCTGAGCGAAATTAACTAGACTTGTTACACCACAAAACTTCGCTTAACATAATGTGACGTGCGGCGAATCATACCGCGTGAACGCCGCAGAATGGACACTAAAGCTTGATGCACGCGACGAGATTGTGCTCGCTATTTTCAGTCGCAACGTCGCTCAGGCTCCAAAAGCGTGGACGGCAGCTGCAATACATTTAGCGCACTTTTGCGTTAGTGTGACACGTTTGTGCGCTCAGGCTTCGCATCATCTGTGAGAAATACTGTGGAAAATATGAGAGCTATCTTCTCAATCGTAAGGGATCGTATCTCGAGCCGGATGCTCGAGATATGATTTCTGGCAATCGCTCGATTAGAGATAAAGGACTCCTCTTTCTTTCAGAGATATTTGACGAGCTCTTGGGATATAAAGCCCAGCACCTCAAAGCCCTGGGATACCTCACAAAAAAGCACCTGTTAAAGGGCCCCTGAAAAGAAAAAAATTAAACAGTTTGGTAGGGACACGCGTGTCAAAAAATAAATTTTACGACAGAAACAATTTTTTTAGCGCAATATTGACTGCGAGAGATTTATTTGAAATTCTGCACGCGAAGTCTCATGACGTCACTGGTCATTCCGGAATGACCATCTCGGTCGGGAAGGCGAAGCCGCTCCACCTCTCCTCCACGCGCCCGAAATGCTGACAGAGAAAACAAGTGGAAAGGAGGTGACTGCCGACTAAATCGCGTTTCGCACCGTCCATATTGCGAAAAAAAAAAACATTTTTTCGCGTAACTTTTTTTTGGCACGCGTGTTTCAATTAAATTGTTAAAAGAAGTTTTTCTTTTAAGGGGTTCTTTAACGCCCAAAAGCGCGATAACAACACTCCGTTTTGTTTTCTGGATTTTGAGGTTCGGAATCAACGGATTAGCGTCGCTGAATGAAGAGGGTATGGTAATTTCGTGCACAGCTCTGTAAATATGTGGTCTTATATTTGCGGTTCACCGGTGTACTGGAAAACAGTATCTACAGGGAGGCTCTGGGTGTACGTAACGGGACTAATCAGTGATTTCACGCAACCTGTGCGCGACATCGAGCCTTTCAAAATTCAGCTGGGACGAATGCAGCTCGCAAGCTCACGCTCGCTCGTAGTTCTGCCTTCATAGCCACAGAAAGTTGTCCCGAAGTACATACCGATGGTGTCAATGCATAACTGTATTTTCTGTAATACTAAAAGATTAGTCCCAAAAATAAAAAGAAAAATACTATGCATCGCCGAACGCCCAAGCTTCGACCAATTGCTGCGCTAGCGGTCCAAATCATATGAAAATTTTATTAGAACTAAGCATTATTTTAATAAAAAGTTGAAAGCAATTTTTGTAAATTCTCAGTTGAAAATAGCTGGCCGATATAGCCCAAGGGTACATAAAGTTGAATGGCGTCAGGTACCCGGAACGGCAGCCCTGAAAGTGGAAATTGATACTTTCAGTAAAAAAACAACTTATGGATTAGAAAACGGTTAATAGTGTAACTTTGGCATTTGGTTCGGACCGCTAGTGCTACCATTGGGCGCAAACTGAGTTTTCAACGAATCTTTTTTTTTCTTTATGTGAAAAAAAGTTTTTATTTTTTTTTTTTTTGAGGACACGTTGTATGTGATGGACAAGATATAGGTATAATAGACCCGATCGGCAATATGGCACGACGACTCATGCCTATTAATAGTTTTGCCTACTCACAATATACGGTACATTCACTCCCGCTATGATTGCTATCGCTATCTGCAACTCCATTCAAGCAGACGTCATGAAGTCCCTGAAATATGAAACCCTCCTACGAGGGCGTTGCGATATGCTTCATCGCTGCTCCGTATATGCTTACGGTACAAGGCGGAACATGCCGAGCGATGCAGATACTAATGTAGGCTCTCACGCCAAGTTAGGTAGGTGAAATAAAGTTAATTAATAGACCGATTTCACCGAGCGTTTGGCCCTTATGTAGTGCTATGTTCGGACTACAGACGCAACTTGCATAAAATGCATATTTGTCGTATCTGGCAGAACGGCTCTAACTTTACGTTACTGCTGTTTCGTTCACACTGATCCAAGAGCAAGTCAAGATTTTAGGACTGGCCAATCCGAATGTAAGGCGTCTAAATGATGTAGCTAGATGTGTTTCTGAGTCCCAAATCGAGGGTTTTGCATTTTGCATTACAACATAGATAACACTGTGCTCTGTCATCTGAAGGACTCAGATGAAGCAATAACCTAGAGAAGTGTTTCTGGGCTGCCGCCACAACATAGGCGATATCTAAACAAAGAAATAAGACCAAACATTCCGTTTCCACACTCCTTTGAAGCATGAAATATTTTTAACGCTACCACCAATCCCAAAATTTTGTCCGTCCGGCCGTGCATTTTCCGCCAAATTTAGCGAGAAAAGTGGCGCCGCCTGACGTCGCGTGACCTACACACCTTGGGGAAACTGACGGCACGTGACCTATGCGTCAACTCAGTTGCCCCGCTAAATTTAGCGGGAAAACTCACGTCTTATGGCTAAGATATCAATTCAGTTTCCCCGCTAAATTTAGCGGGAAATTGACGTCACGTGACTCACACACCAATCAAGTCACCCGCTAAAGTTAGCAGGAAAAATCACATCTTGTGACCTAGTCACCAAGCCAGTTTCGTCTCTAAATTTAGCGGGGAAAATCGACGTCACGTGACCTATACAACCATTGAGTTTCCCCGCTAAATTTAGCGGGAAGATATACGTCACACGACACACCGATTTCCTATAATGCATTTCATGCATTCTAGAGCTTCGAAAGTAATGGTCGCTGCCAAATGTTTTCCGAAATATTTGTTTCGCTTTTTTTTTCTTCTCATAAACGTATTAGAATGATTGGTTTCGCGAAAGAAAATAATCTGGTATAATTCTGCGCGTTGCGGAAAGAACAAATAAACACACTACCTGAGGCACGAAATACTTTGGCGGCCTCCTGATAACAGCTCCTTCCGAACGCGGTAGATAGTGCTGTTCTTATGTACCAACGGACTCTATTAGGCATATTAGCATGGTTTCAATATATACTGTTGTCCATGAGTGACGTACGTGAAGATAGAAGTTTTGGAACATGGGGTGTCAAACGCTTTGCGTTCCCCAAGCAGCTTGGGGCGTCGCAATGCGCATGCGCGGAATGTTCTGAGCATGCTCTGTGCGACGTCCCAAGCTCGGGGCAGCCAAAGCGTTGGGGCTACCCCTATTCTAGAACTCCCTAATAGAGACGTTTAGAATAGGGGGCCCCAGCGCTCTTGGTGCCCCGAGAAGCTTGGAACGTTGCACTGCTTATATGTATGGCCTCTGCACAGCGTGAAGCACTAAGCTTGCTTTGGAAGCCCCGAAGCTTTGGGCTCCCTAAACAGCTTGGGGCGTAGCTCTGCACAGTGCTCTCTAATGAGGTAGTTAATGCCAAGCAGAAGTCACTGTACTACGGACAGTCGTATAACCGCCTTGGTGTCTCTTTAGGACCGTCAGGCCGGCTCGTGCTCCTTCCTTCCGTTCAACGCTCCCGTTCTGCGACAACGCATCGTAGGAAGACGCAGGCGCGCAGTGAACGGTCTTACTGCCGATAAGAGGTTTACTGCTTGTAGCAGCAGGCAAGACGAGATTAGAAGACCCTAAGTTAGTTCGCGCTGTATTCGGACGCATTACCACAAGCCGAAGCAAAAAGGGTTATGGTTGCTGTGAGTTAATGATCTCGAAACGTAAACCGGCAAACATCGGAATCGACGATGATATTGGTGTCGCGGCTGCTAGACAACGCCACATTTCGCCATATCCAGAACAGCTGTGGTAGGCAAGAAAGATTAAAATTAATTTTGTATGCGTTGTTTTGAGGCTTAATTTTGGCGTACTTCATTCTGTTCTAACCCCCCCCCCCCCCTCGAAAAAAAGTATGATTTTTTTTTTGTTATTTTGTATACAGGTAAATGTTTACCATTTTTCCTCGGTAATATGTGCGGTATCAATCCGCTTGACTTTTAGAAATGGTGGAAATGCCGACATTAACCACCTGTTGATCCTTTAATTAAAGCAAGCTCTGATACAAAAAAGCAACAAAAAATAGTTGCATATTGATGCTGAACATTCCACGAAAAATAATAGTATCAGCCCAGAGACCGCATATCTACGCGCAGGGACATTTTTTAAGTCATTGAAACAAAATAGTATAAAATATAATATACGAATACAATAAAATGCATTCACATGAAGTAGTCCATACAAATTGTGCTTGCCCACCGAAAGAAGATTCTGCTTGTCTTTAGGGCAAAAGAATCAGCAGGAATGCATATACACGCAAAGAAACATCTCCAGTTGCCAGGGAGTCGTCAGTCAAAAGAAGAAAAACCGACACATGAACAGTTTCTTTCAATTAGATAAGGTACCAGCGGATTTCTTAAACGCAATTAATACCCACTTGGCATTACAAGATCGGGTGAAAAAAATGTAATAACAAAAATCGTGTCTTTCCTGCTCATCTTCAGCGAAACGGGCTTGTGCCGATGGCCGCTATGTGTAGACAATGTTGTAGGCAACTACTTCTTAAGAGCTGTATATGCCGGGGGTTTTTGCAAATAATAATAATACAAAAGTAAAGATCCTAAAGCTTCTATGGTTGAGAAATAACAGAAATATATTTGCGGGAACAACACTGCCAGCCACGATGGACATTAGAGACTTCAGAAACCTACTAATCAAGAAACTAGTTTAATAAAATGTACTAATTGACTCTTAAAATAGTGAAAATAAACATACGGTTCTAGTTAGAAACTTGCTGAGCCTCATTGAAAAACCCTAAACCAGTGATTTAAGGACGACTTGAAGTACGTGGGAAGCACGGTGATGCACTAGACTTGCCACCCGTGCGGCAGGCGCAAGGCGGCGTTTCGAAAACGCGGATCATAAGAATATCATGCGTGTTTTCGCATAGCCGCCTTACGCCTGTCGCTTTGAGGTGTTTTGGTTTAGGCGGCACCATATGTGACATGGCGGCGACGGCCGCAACAGAATTTCCTGGGCGCCGTCCGCCGCGACTTTCATAGACGCTCTCACCGCCTAAATTATCGCCCCCTTCCCCCGCACCACTATCTGGGATTCGCTCCCCCCCCCCCCCCCCTTAAAACAAATGTTTGGGGCAGCATCTGGTGTGCACCAAATATGTCCCAGGCAAAGCGAGCAGACAATAGATTGCGTCGTCTCCTCGCTGCGGCTATCGGGAGATGGCGCCACAAGTAAATAATGTCGCTAACTTCGTCATCTGCGAACGCGCCCAACCTTACCCTTGGCAAGATTTTTACTCGGATGTTTACAGAAAGAGATCTGCGCCTTGAAATTTCACAGGGTAAAACTGACCTGCTCGGTGCACATTCGGTGAATGTTGGAGCTCTGTGCAGGCACCGATGTTTTCGGCTGGTTTTGTAGCGGAATATCCGCTTGGAACACCGCATATACATTTGAGTGAGCGAATGTTTCGAAAACCTTGCAAATTTTGAATTCATTTTCTCAACACCCGAAATTTTCATTTGTAGCAAGCGAGGTATACTTCGATAAGAAAATGTAACTATAAAATATAGTATTTGTTTGCATGACCACAATTAAAGCTTGAATATTTTCAGCTGTGCGTTTTGACTGCGTCCTCGCCTTGGTGCTATTCTGGCCAATATTGTGGCACGAATACGGTTAATTAGCTAACATTAATACTTAACATGTACATATTTCAAATTGTGCGTAATGCGGAGTAAAGCGTTTACACCGCAACAAAGCTTGGCGTTTTACAATGCACATTTGAGAAGGTCAAGCTTTATTTCCGGGTATGCAAACAAAATATTATGTATGATATTTACATTTTATGGTATATCACTATATATGATATTTATATTTTGACATATTACTATCATACATTGCTTCTACTAAATCAATAAAGCAAATAAAATAGGACTTTTGACAGCATGATCCTGAATTTGCTAGGTTTTAGAATCAATCGCACATTCATATTTTAACCGGTTTTAGTTCTTACATAAATAATTGAACTTGTATGAAATAAAAAAGAGCAAACTTTGAGGTTCTAGTGATATCAAGGTCATTAAAATATCTTAAATTGATCACACATATGAACTTGCCAAAATTTAAAAGAGAGCCCTCAAAGTTCGAGATTTTTCAAAATTATTTTAAAATGCAGGTTTCTTGTTTTATATATGTATTAAGTGCAACGAAATATAATATGAGTGTGCCACAAAAATCCAAGTGCACTAGTGTGAGGACTGACAAAATAGTGAGCTGTCAAACATGCCATTGCCGAAAGGTGGGAGAAACGTCAGCTCTCGCCTCGGCCGCTGCAATAATAAATAAGAAACAAAAATCCGCCAATCTTGCCGTGTACAGTGTTTCATTTCAAGAATACTCCATAAACATATTGTTACGAATGACAAATGATCAGGCGTCGAATAACAGAAGAAACTAAAAACGTTCTGAGCGCAAACTTGTGCCCAAAAGGAAATAGGAAAAGGGAAGCTCCGCAGACGTCGATGTCCGCGAAACAGCAGGATCGAGCGCTGGGGCGAGACTGACTCCGGCTTGCCACGCGGAGCACCTTTTGTAGCCGCGTGGGTTTCTGGAACATTCGGCCTAGAACGTTCGGCGCGTAGAACATTCGTAACTCGATCAGACGAGAAAGATCTCGAATTCGCGAAAACGCAAAGTAGAAAAAATAAATACAAGAAGGTTCCGCTCCCTGGAATCGAACTTAGATCCTCCGCCCTACAGTCAAGCACGGTAGCCATTCGGCCACTTACGCGCTCGGTTAGCGACGCGCGTGACAACATATTTTTTGGTCAAAATTAAATATTCGACCCCAAATTCGGGCGTCAGTCGAAATGAAAACTCGCATATATATTTAATATTTTTTTAAAATTATATTTGGATTAACTTGACTTTTCTAGCGAAAGATTTTTAAATTATGCCGCACAATATAAAATATCCTTTCCTCTTTTCGGCGAAATTTACAGACTACGAATGATTTCGTTTCGGCGTCAATCCTTTATTTATCTTGTGAGTCAGATCAAAGTTCGAATTCTGCTCCGTTGCTTGGAATTTATTATCTCAAACTCCGGCAACAAAAACTGAAGATGTGCAGATGAGAATCGTTGTCATTGTTTACGACCGCTATTTCAAACGTCAATTTTATTCAGTTTTTTTTAACAAGGTTTCTCTGAGAATTTTTTTTAATGAGGGAGCAGAACGTGATCTGATGTTTTTGTACAATGCAGTAAACGAAATCGCAGAAAATAGTATGCTATCTGGCGTAAATATCCATGTCCCATCGTTCGACTGGAAATCATCTTGTCTTTTATGTTCATACCATATGCATTTTTCGTCACCTTTAACGCGCATACAGTCGCTTTGTAATCACTTTTATAATTCAAGAATAGACTTATTCCGCGACTTGGCTGTTTTCAGGAAGCAGGTTAAAGGGCTTTTTGCCACTTTGTGAATTAAATCTATGTTCGGCTCCTGATCGTTTTTTTTTCTTGTTATTAGTTTTCTCTCGCTCTTTCATTTGTATCTTCAAGGATCCTGTTTGCACATTAAAGTGAAGACCAGCTGGTTCTTTTTAGACACACAAAAATAAACATTATTATAATTACTATCATTATTAATCTTAAACAAAAATAATTAAGGAAGATCCATTGGTAGATTTATACGGAATGCGTTAGCATTATCCTCGGGAAACGCCAGCGGCACCCGCTGCCCTGACGCTGCTTTCACGGTTCACCGCGTTCTGCAGCCCGTTTCCTTCGCTCACAATTCGTATTCTTTTGCAGCCTACTTGGGCCGACGCTAGTACTTGGTTCCCACTCCATTTTGTAGCACAAACCAAGGCATACGCCCTCCGCACACCTGCAAGTTCAGACTCGCCCCGGAATCCGCGCGCGCATTGGCTTCCGCCCCGTGACGTCACCTCCCTCTCGCCTTTGTCCTTCACTACTCTCCTCCTCTCTTCGCGGTGCGCTTCCCTTTCCACTGTTTTGTTCACAGACGGACGGCGTTAGCTTTTCTCTGTCATGTGGGTACTAATGCTAACACATTATAAATATTAATCAAAAGCAACGAGTAACACAAATGGATAGCCAATAGTGTAGAGCAGTAACAAACATATTTTACTCGTTAGTCATTTAAGAGAGAACGAGTACGAAAGTACGTCACAAAAACACAACGTAACGGGTTACTAGTAAGGTCGTTACTAATGACGCGTAACACCGAACAATGATTTTTGGTGATGATTCCTGCCTTGTTTCATGTCTTTGTCCTGCCTCCACGGCGACGCAGGTAGAGGTGATATTGTGCGAGTAAATAATTATAATTGAACAACGAGCATTCCAACGAACAAAGGTTAAACGAACCCTTACGATGCCTCTTTCGCCAGTGTCTGCAACTTCATCGTTTGACGGGTGTGATATATATATACAAAACTGATAATCTCCGTGGTGGTTGATGTAGGGTCTGAGAACGGCGATATTTCCGATGTCACAAGTAGAAAGCCTTTTGTTGCTACACGGATACTATAGGTCACCTAGTGGATCGGCGTAGCCAGACGCAATCTCGAGCAACCAAGAGCCGCTCATGGCACGCGGGCACATTCTCTCGTTCACTTTACGTGAACGAAAAATGCCGTAGAAAGTTTGTCCACTGGGCAACAGTTGTAAATCGTGACGGCTTTCACTTAAGTCCTACGCTCGACTCACCGGATCATCCGTGCTTCGTAGGAAGCGTGACCACCGGTTCAAGGAGCAGCTTGGCGCGCGGCATACGAGGCAGGAGAAGTCGGTCACTGGTCAGGCACTGAGCAGGCACAAGGCAGACAAAGGCACTTCAAAGGCAGCTGTGTGTATGGGCCTTGGCCGTCTTGCCATAGCCTCCTTATATACTGACAACGCCTGGCAGATCGCCACGAGAAGCGGCGGCCTCAAAATGGAAAAGGTGGAGCGGTAGACAACGGAGGAGAGGAGAGCCACGTGACTGGCGCCCCGCTGCGGCGAGACGCCGAAACACACCTCCCCGAGCGAACAAGTGTGTTTCGGGTCTTTGCCGTTGCAAAAGCTGTGCTCTGACGTCCAGGTTCCCCGAGAAATGGCTCTTTGATGCTCTGTGTTACCAGATCCTCGCGCTCCAAATCTGCGACCGGGCACTCTATGGCTCCGTCGTCGAACTGCCAGGCTTTGTGAGTGTAAAGGAGGCTATGGTCTTGGTTACACCCCGTTTTACATTAAATCCGACCGCAGCCAACGCTGCCGCGATCCGATGGACTCGATAAAACAGCGCCAAAAGTGCATTGTCCACGCTGCTCGTCGTCTTTTTTTTTGCGTTTTCTAACACCGGCTAAAACAATCACGCGCAGAAAAAAAGTCACATTTTTCTTCCACAATTTGCGAAGAAACGAAAGCCACGGCTGTAGCATGGTCGCGCTATGCGGGTGGAATCGGTGCCGTCAGGTAACAGAGGACCGTGGTGCGACGTGGGTAGTTCCCGTAGCCGCCGTGGTTGGCGTTGTGGAGGCCACTGACGACTGCCACCAGTGATTCGTGAAATAACTAGGTAAGCGCGGAGGAAGTTTCTAAAACCATCCAACATATACGCGAATAAGTTGCGAATAAAGAAGATAATGGCCCCACTTGCCAGGTAAAGCAAGGAAATCAATATGTTGACTGCAAGGTTGGAGTTGTTTACGAAACGTCGCCTACGTGTAAAAAAGCCTATATTGGCCAGACGGGCACATGTGTTAACCACAGATTGCGGACGCATGACTTGTCCTTACAATCATAAGTGGGAACGGTTGGAGGGCACTTACCCTTTCATTGTGCTAGCTGTGGGTGTCGACCCATCTTCAAAAAGACAGAGAATGATTGGCAAGGGCAGAACCCGAATGACTAGAGAATTTTAGAAGACTATGCAATTGAAAAGAGGGGTACTGAAATTCGTCAGCTAGACGTAGCTGCATTTACACGGCAAAGAGTCTGCCTTTTTAGATACGTATTGAGTGACCACCCCATGATGTGTTCGGTGTTGCTGATTTTGTTTTTATTAAAGTTCAGTTGAGAGTCAGTGCTTGTCCTGTGCGCACTTCTTCTATGTTGTCCCTGTTTTATTGCCCGCTGTTTTTCCTATTGTTATATGGATAATCCACGTGACTCCGAGCGAGCATTTAGAAACACCCTGTAATCTAGACACACTAGCGTTAAGCGGCTATACATTATCACATCGCCCTAGGTCATGGAAAGATGCAAACGTGTGGACCAGCCTTACGTTCTGGCACCATGACAAATGTATACTGACCTAATACTTGTATGACCTCGCTTTTGTTTCGCAGCGGAAGAAAGGCGTAGAGGAGGCTCCGAAGTTCCTCCGCGAAGCCGGCGTGATCCAGAGGCTGGAAGCTCTAGGTGAGGCCATAGAGCGCGCTTTCAAACGGATGGAATCAATGAAGCATCATGTACTATTCATTTCACTACGGTGGTCTTGTTACAGTGCCTGGAACCTGTCTCTGACTGGTACGTTAAAGGGCCTCTGACACGCCCCTCCTTCCCCAAATTTTTTTTTCATGCTAGGCGTTGAAATGGCATATCAGGACATTACAAAAAAATTGTTTCGCTATAGAGTTGCGTAGTTTTTTATATAAAAAATAGAAATACGAGGCCCAATTCAAAGTTTCCGCCGTGCACTGTGACGTAACAGTGTACCGCAAGGTGTCGGGGCGGTCAGAAGGAGGCATCAACCTACGTCACTAAAAGTGGGTTCACCGGAAGTCACGTGAGTTTCACTCCTCGTGCTCTCCGCGACCGTGCCTAAGATTTTTTTTATTATTCTGCTCTTCGTACGAGCGATCGTAGAAAACGAAGTTTCAGTTCGCACTAGCCCTTTACCGCTGCACCGTTGGTTAGTTTGCGTGCTGTAAAATTTCAGGACGAAGAGTCGGTGGATCGACGTGATGGAGGTCAATGATGAAAGCGTAGCGAGTACAAGCCAGTGTACGAGTGCATGCCGTCAGTCCGATGAGACAAAGCTATACTGGGCGCAAAACAAGCTATCAAGTTTTGAAAAAAATGTTTAGAACGCTTGCAGAAATTAGGATTGCTAGCATACGACACGCCCGATCGCATTGCTGAGGTTCAGACACCGAGGGCGTTGAATCATCGAAAACTCTCCAGGCTAAAGATGCCTGCCGTCTAAAGAATACGAACTGGTTTGTGTACCAAGTACAAGTAAACGTCGAGCACAAAGCACGTATTTTGTCTAGAACATGAGTAGAACTTGTTTACTGGGTGCACATGCGGCCGATGTATGTCTCTCGGAAATGCAGTGCAGTGTGATCTCTTCTTCAGCTGCTGAAATACCGGGACGGTCCCTGACACAGCACCTTCAATACTTCGTTTCACGTGATGTGCGAGCGAAGGCAAAGCTGGAAGCGCGAGCACGAAAGCTCCGTGGGTTCAGGCTTTGCTCGAGCGCGCGAGCTAAGGAGAAATGCAAAAAGCGCTGGTCTCGCGCTTCTAGCTTTGGCTTCGCTCGCAGATAAAGTGAAACGAAGTATAGGCATTGTAGTTGATCACGTCAATTCACTGACTCCGCTTCTTCTACCTTTACAGCAACATTAAGCGATGAAAGGCAAATAAAAGAAACCTTGTCTGCTTCGATCGCTCGTGGAGATGCAAAGAATAACAAAAATATTAAAAAAAATATTACACGCGCTCGCGGTAAGCATGAGGAGGGATACAACTCACGTGACTTCCGGCGATGCCTACCTTCTGACCGCCCCGACACCTTGCGGTACACTGTTACGTCACAGTGCACGGCGGGAACTTTGAATTGGGCCTCGTATTTCTATTTTTTATAAAAAAAAACTACGCAACTCTATAGTGAAAATATTTTTCTGTAATGTCCTGATATGCCATTTCAACGCCTAGCATGAAAAAAAAAATTTTTTGGCGTGTCAGAGGTCTTTTAAGCGTCGTTATCAGACCGATAAATCGAACGCGGTCCCGCTACAAATTACGTCGCACTAGCCCCCGTGTCACGCTGTTGGATGTCGCGATCATGGCAGTTGACTGTACATAGACGGTCTAGCATGACAAAGACGAGCGAACGCCCTTGTCGCCGCCGCCGCAGCGACCCGACTCATGGTTGCTGAAGCTTTCGTGTACCGTGAAGCTGGAGAGTGACCTCCAGCAGAACAGGCGTCTCGCCATGTCCGCCTCGGCTGCTGGGCCGCTGCTAGGATCGCAGCAGGCAACGTCATGACATAAAGTTGACCTTCTCCAGCGCAAGTGGAAGGACCAGAAATTAGGACGTGATAAATACTCCAGTCAAAGGGCTCGTCTGGGACATTATAGTTTCGGGAACTACTAATCGGTTGACGCGCGTCGGCTTTTAATATTTTAGTTAGGATCTTAAAACCTGTCTCTGAAGCACCGAAAAGCTTTTCTTGTTTTGGATAATACGGCGAAACTTGTAGTCGAAGCACATCAATAAAATTTCAAGGCAATACGTCTATTGAGAAAACTACGACAGGCATCGATGACAAGATGCTTAGAAATGATACGGCCTGCTTCGGAGGAGCAAGGGGCAAGCGCTGGCTTCTAAAGGAGCCGAGTGAAAGACGGGAACATTGAGGAGCATCGCCGACTTTCTGGCCTATTCAATGGAATAAAAAGTTTTCAAGCAAATATCAAAATTCACATTCTTTGCGATCTGTGATACCCAGACAATTGCAGTCCTTGAAAACTTTCCGATCTTTTGTCAAGAAATGAGAAATTGATAATTGTGTTAAAAAACATACGCAAATAAAAACAAAAACATTTTTACCAGCTTGGAAAAAAAAGATTACGTAAAATGAATTTACAAAAAAAAGCAAAAAACTTTTAGCTATATTTACGTCGAAAAAAAGGTAAACTAGAACGTTAGGGACGGAAACACAGAGAGATGAAACAGACATACCACTGACTGTCCACTTGGTGACGTCCACCTCTCAGAAAAGACCAGATTCATTCTCAAGCAGGGACCTACGTATGCTGCATCACCACAGCTGGAGGCCGTTGACAAGGTTGCCCTTGCTCGGACCATTGCGTTCCGTGCTGACGAAGAGCAGTTACCACAGATTCTCTCTGAAGGCATCGAATGGTTCGCAAGCCAAAGGTGCGTGGCACCTCCAGGCATGGGCTTCGGCTGGGCTGTACAGGAGCCACAAAGAAAACATCTCTGGCTTTGTGTTTCAGATAAAACTGTTATTAGTTGCGCGTGTTGGTACATACTTGTAAACAGATCAGCTTGAACTTTAGAATTGTACTTAAACATGAAGAAGAAATAAACTGATATCTCATTGCAAGACATGCCAGTGCAGTGAAGCTTTCAACACCAGAACCATCCTTGCCAGTGACAACAATCCTCATGCACGTGAATTACTTGAGGCGCTCCGCTATCGAGGAACCCGCGGAAGACTGCGACCCCATCTATCGCCGTTCACAAAAAAGAAAGACAATACCTAGGAAGTGTCACGCTCGGAACAACAGCATGAGCTCGTGACGGGTCAGTATAAAAATAAGGATTTTTAGACATTGCTGTGTATTTATTGGTATAGTTTTGTATAAGTGTAATTATCAGTAGTAATCTATTAGTGCAATAGGTTTATTTATGCACGTAATAAGTTTCTCGTGCTCTATGTTGGACTTGATGAACAAGCAAATTCGCACAAAAGATGCTTACACTAAAACACCGTTGGTAGCCAGCTGTTTGTCCTCTTCGGTTCTTTTTTTTGTGTGTGTTTAAGTACATTTATAAAGTTCAGGCTGATCCATTTACAGGTCTCAAATAAATAGGGAAGTTTCGTAGTCCTCGATGCCGGAACCTACGGGGAGAAAGCCACTACTGCCGCAGCAAAAGCTTCACCCAAGTTGATGCGAAACGAAGCCAAACAATTAAGCTCGCCGTTAAGCGGCGGCTAAAGGTTTATAACTAAACCAGCCTGGGCACCAAAGTGAAAGCCACAACGGGTGGACACCATGACGTTTTCTTTTCGGCAAAAACACATAAGGTAGATGTACCGTTTCGTGCCACCGTCTCGGAGGAAAACATGGCAAGCTCATGTTTCAACTTTTTTGCGAAGCACCTGTCCAAGGTGCACTGTTATGATCCATACAGGATTGACAATTCAGAACAACTCATTAGGTATCTTGAAAAATATGGAACCGAGGTCGTTTTGGATTTTTTATCGACATTCAAGATACGTATTAATTACTACCACACACCAGTCTCATGCCAATTCTGCGACAAACCATCGAGGAACATGGCGTAATGTAATTTCGAAACCCAGTAGGGATGAACATGGGCGTTTTTTTAGAACTGCTCGGTGTCTATTTGACGGCGACAGGGATTTCGTATGAGGGTCAAGACTACGTCCAAAAAAGGGAATCTTCGTTTGTTCTCGGGTGGCGCCACATCTTTGCGACCTATTTTTGGCGGCTTATTGTAGGCACATTTAATCTACCCTAAACTATGCCAGAATCTAAGTCATCTTTAAGTACCGGGACAACTTTCTGATCCTGTGCAGCATAAAGATCGAGAATCAAGAAAACGAGTGCAGAAGGAAGGCCATGGGAAGCTTCCAAGAATGTTGCCCCGACTTGGTTGTCATTTACAAACTACCTGTTCACAAGTCCATCAAGTTCCTAGACCTTGCATTCGGGTTTAAAGAAGGACGTGTGTGGTGGAGGTACGAGCCCCGCTCGAGCAAAGGTTTTCTTCAATTTACATCTGGCCAATCAAAAACCATCAGACAAAGTGTTGCAAACGAGGCTCTCGTATCCGCACTAAGCAAGTCATGCCACCATCAAGTTGACAGAAGATTTCAAAAAGAGATCACCCGGCTTCGCGACTCCGTGTATCCAGGTGTCCTCCCATGATACGTGTGTGAAACCATATGCAGGAAATTATCTCGAAAATTACCAAGTACTGAGTGACAAAAGCAGACAACACGAAAGAACATCGCGGTGGTCGCTTACATCCAGGGTGTCACCTACCGAGTTAAAAAGGTAGCCGCGCGACAGGATGTTCACGTCGTCTGCTCGGCACCAGACAAAGCCAACTCCATGTGCCGCAAAGTAAACCAGGCCAACAACAACCAGGGTACCTGTAACACCGCGCACAGGACGCAATACGCGACATGCCAAACTGGTGTCGTGTACCAGATTCCAATGTCATGCGAGAAAAGCGACATCGGGCAAACGGGCCACTAAATTAACGACCGAGTCAGAGAGCATGCAGCGTCGGTAAAAGACACAGAGGCTGGCCATCTTTCAGCCCATTGCCGCAAGTGAGAAAGCAGTCCAAGTTTTAAGAATAGCTTTATTCGATTTACCTGCACCCCCTGTACCGATGCAGAGAAGTGTAGGGCAGTGTACTTTCGGTATCTGTATTGATATGCATGGTGAACAGAACAGCGCACAAAAAGACAAGGACAGGGCGAAGGGACATGCACAACACACAAGCGTTGTGCGTTGTGCATGTTCCTTCTCTCTGTCCTTGTCTTTTTGTGCGCTGTTCTGATCACCATGTCATCATACCAACTCGCCCAATTTACAAACTATTCTGTATTGAGATACGAGCGGAAGTACACCGCCCTACACTTTTCTGCCTGAGTGCAGGAGTTGCAGGTAAATAGAACGAAGCTGTTGTTTCTATCCTTACAAAACAAAAATGCCTTTGCGCGCGAAATTTTTGAGGCCACCCATGGCCATTGAGGAAAGCGCGGATGGATGTGTGAGTATGCCCTCCATCAGGGTCAGCAAAAAGAAAAAAAGTTTTTTGCGGTGTGGCACGTCCCCGTGAATGGAAACAAGAGGAATGGGGTGTTAGAGGTGTTAGGGGGTTGAGGCGAGGGGAAAATGTGTAATGAATCGTAGAGTAATTTAATTTATTGCCAATATGTTATGCGAAGATTAAAAAAAAGAAAAAAGGGAGGAAACAAATTTACGTTAAGGGGATGAAGAAGTATAAAGTCACAGTTGATAGTCAGCGGTGTTTATATGTCTGTTTCTTTTCTCTGCGTTTCTGTCCCTAACGTTCTAGCTGACCTTTTATTTTGCATCAATGTACCAACTAGCTCAACTTCAGCCCATTATATTTACGGTGCGAGACGATTTTTTATCAAGCGAGGTGTAACGGTCCTCCTTTCGACTTTTTTTTTTCTCTCGCGCCTGTGCGCTTTGCGTGGAGGAGATGTAAGCTGCTTGGATTGGCTCGGCGGCTCGCCTGAAAAACGTACACGAGCCTCGTGCGACTCCTGCTGAACTTCGGCGCGCGCTGTATTCTTGGGTTTCTGCGCTGGTGAGGGTGTCGTAGCATGGTAGTCTGCATCTTGATGGATGCGGAGTTGAAGCGTAGACTTTTCGACCGCATCAAGCAGCTAGGGCTTCGCCCCTACGAGGACACGCCTCGAAGACAAGCGAACCTCCCCGCGGAAAGCTCTGAGGCCAGCGATGTGCCTGCGGACAGCGGTGCCGGCGGGTCGCAGCTCCTGCTCGAGTCGTATCCGAGTAAAAATGCAAGTTTTTCGCGGCGAAGACACACAAGGATATGATGCCTTTTAGGGCTATCGTCACACAGAGGGATTCCTGGCAATTGCATGTGTCCTCTTACCTCCTGCGCCACCTCTCATCGCTTAGGTTGGACGACCCCTTCGTCCTACGTAATTCTGAAGCTTTCGTTGATTATCTGAGGGAGGATAACCCAGGATCGTGTAGTTTGGTGTCTTTTGACGTAGAGGACATGTACTACTCGATCCCACATTCTGAGTTGATGCGGGCCGTAGATGAATGTATTGAGTCTAGTGGGTCCATTGCGTTTATGAGCGCCTGTGGGATTTCGGGTGACTCCTTTGGAGCTACTGCGTTTTTACCTAGAGTCCACCTATGTTGCCTTTGAGGATAACACCTTCTTGCAGAAGAGCGGAGTGTGTATAGGATCGAACGTAGCACCAATTCTTAGTGACATTTACCTCGCGAAGTGTGATCGGGCCATTCATGGGAGGATGGGTGATTGTGTTCGGAAAGTGTTCCGATACGTTGATGATTACCTCGTGGTGCTTGGTCTCAACCCGAACGGTGATCGTGATGGCGCTGTCTCTGATGTTTTAGACATTTTCAGGGATTGTTCCCCAGGTTTGAGGTTTAAGGTTGAAAATCCCACGGACGGAGCGTTGCAATTTTTGGACCTGAGTCTTCGCTTGGAGACACGCCATGTATGTTGGTCCTATGAACCTCGGTCGAGGAAGGGACTTTTGCTGTTTGATTCCGCCCACTCCAAACTGGTGAAGCGGGCTATAGCGGCGTCATGTATGCGAGCAGCTCTTGACTAAGTCCTGTTACCACAGGTGCGAGAGTAGTCTCCAAGCGCAGCTTGTCTGGCTGATCTCAGCAGGCTTCCTTCTGGGGGTCTTAGTGGGCATTGCTGAGTTCTTGCTAAAAAAGTTCAGGGGTCCAGCTGGCCCGGAGGTACGACAAAAACCAGCGTCGAGACCAGTTGTTGTGCCGTATCTTCATGCCCTGTCCCATAATGTCAAGCGCGTCGCCAGTAAGTTTAATGTGCCTGTTGTTTTCTCTGCGCCACGTAAGCTGTCCCGACTGTGCACCTCTGTCAATAGAGTCGGTCCCCCTCGAGTGGCCTGTGATGTCAACCACCGCACCCATTATGTCACGTGTGCCACGGGGGTGGTCTACCAGATTCCGCTCTCGTGCGGCAGAGTCTACATAGGACAGACGGGGAGGTGCATAAATGTTAGGGCGAGGGAACATTCCCTTTCCCTTCGTTCCTCCCCCTCTGGCCACCTCGCAATTCATTGTAGCCGGTGCGGCTGTGAGCCACGCTTCCATGACATCACAATTCTAGCCCGCCATAGAAACAAAACCGTGAGGGAAATTGATGAGGCATTTTTTATATCAGTGAAAGGAGAGGAAGAGTGTGTCAGTGCCCCGTCCTTAGCACTGAGGGGTGACGAAGTTAAATTCATCTTGAACTGTGGCAAGTTCGTTTGATAGCAGATAAGCGTGTGAGTGGATCGATTGTGACGGGCCGTTTATGTGTTTTCTTCCAGTTTATTTCGTGTCCTGTGCACTAATAAACTTTCAGTTGCTAGTCAGCGCCGTGTCTGTCGTTACCTCTTCTCTGTCCCTCGTCTATTTTTGCGCTGTTTCCTTTTCATAAAAATGGAAGTTACGATTTTTTTATACTTGTTGTTTTTCGAACATCAAAATGTTCTGGTAAAAAAAGTGCAACAAAAACACGAAGATTTATAAGTAACTTCTATACTTTGTTTCACCTTATGATCGATGTACCGCAGAAAAGGCTACAAGGGCGAGCTCCTTGCTCTAAGGCACATCTCGGCGGCACAAACTCTCGTGCGTTAAGAGCAGCTCCCAACGCTATGAGGTCGGGCTTCTAGAATTCGCTGCGGTACAACATAAGCTGAAACGTAGTATAGAGCCCATTGGAAGTTCCCGAAAGAGCGTAAGCACCATGGGGCTATAGTGGCCCGTCACGTGACTGCTAGTTGCCATTTTTCCGCAGGCTCTCTCGAGCGCCAACTACGAATTCGGTTCGCGCCGTAAATATATCTCTAACTTTTTTTCTTGTTAATTCATTTTATGGCATTCTCTTTTTTTTTATCCCGGCTGATATTTTTTTTTGCATATGCTTATTAAAGCAATCTATAAGTTGCAATGCCAAAAAAATGCTTTGTAGAGTCGTGAAATAAAACGTATGCGCCCCCGAAAATTTAATTACGGCTTCCTAATATTTTATAGCTGTCATCTATAATATTCCCGGGTAACGTTGCAATGCTTGCAGTTGTTCGGTTTACATTTTAATGTGAGTGACTTTATCAGAGAAGCGCCGAGAGAGGGATGCCCAAGTATGTGGGGCATGAATAAAGCCGGGGTCAAACTTCTTATACATTGTACAAAAGACAGTCTGCACATAGAGATCCATGCTTTGATTGCCGCATGTCAAGGGGTTCAAAGGACACCATTTGCATGCGGTATTCAAACGGCGGATATAGCGGCGACTCGTGTTTGCAGACTGTCTTTTGTATGATCTATGAGCAGTGTGACCCAGGCCTAATACTGCCTAAGGTGCCTCAATGTCCTTCTGCTTAGGGCGATGCCATCTTTTGTAATACCCGATGCCGACAGCACGCGCTCACGAGGAAAATACAAAGAAATCGACGAAAATAAAATGTCGCCATAGCACAGTCAGCGCCAGAAACGCGTGCAGGGACACGCTCTTTCACGCGCTTCTGAACAAAAAAGAAAAATAAACGTGTGGGACAAAATGGCCAGATGTCTCCACCCTAAGCAAAGCGCACATGAAGGCACCCTAATACTGCCAGCATGTTTCAGTGTTCTATGTGCGCGTTGGCTTGTTCTAGAACTAAATGCACTTGTTGTTACATACCAAGTATTTATTTTCGATGCTGTACCTCTAGAAAATACAACAGTTCTTTCGATCGTAACGAATGTTCACTCAGCCTATGAAATAAACACAGGGCCATAAACAATCTGCCTTGATGATACATCGTTCACCGGCGAAATATAAGCCAAATAAAAATAGGGTTTCAACCTTTCTTTTTAAAAAGCTTCACTGATAATGTTTCTGAATACGATAGACTACCGATTGCGCAGCCTAATTTTTGGTTGTTCAAACCACCTACTAAGGCACTTCATTTGACACGGAAAACAAGCGGTGCATGGCATAGGGTTGGGCTCGACCCTCTAATCAGGTGTGGGTCGCCTTAGGTCATATTTCACAATAGCTCCTATAAATATTTATATTGTCTAGGACACAGCTATGTCCCGTGTAAATGAGTCGCGTATCGATTGGTTCCATTAGCTCGCAGCGTTGGTTGCGTCTGGACTTAAGCTTAAACGAAGTATAGAAATAAAACATTTTACTTCTACCGGATATAGCCGACGCGGGTGTCTCGTGCTATTTTTTAAATGATTTCTCTATTGTGCAAAAATTAAACTGTGATTTTTAATTATTAAAAGTGATTGCTTTTTACGCACACAACGTTCTGAACGATTCATATTCAGGCATACATGCGAAAGTCTGTTTTCACAACATTTGTTAAACTTGATTGATACTTTACCCTGGTTGGCGTCTTTTCTCACAGGCTACAAGGTGAAGGATTACGGTGATGTCGCAGTAGAAGGCAATCCAGACCTCATAGTGGACAAAGCTATTGAAAGTGACGTCGTTGGGAAGACCACCAAAAACGTAAGCTGCTTTCACTCTTGCTGCCTTCTTTGTTGTTTTGCGGTTTGACTAGCGAATTATACGCCACTAGTAAAACCACGAGGCACTGGCGACAAGCCCTTTGGCATAACTGTCTCTGGCTATGCACTCAAAGGTATGGCGGCGTGTGTTTGAATGCCGATTAAAGCTGCGCACGCGAACTTCCTGCTCTCGTCGGAAGTTAAGCGGAAAGTTTTCCCTGAGTATACGTGACTTGCACGTGACGTCAACGTACCGTGCCAGCGGTCATTCTTTCTTGTTCTTGCCGAGAAATGTTAAATCGGGGGTGTGAAATACATGCTGCAGTAGGTTCACCCAGAACAGAAAGTCCTCCACAATAGGCGCCGATGTGGCGTCAGTGCAAGCCATGTATAGCCATTCGAGTGAGCTCTTGCCCTTCCTTTTCAGATCCGCGACGCCGTGGCGGCAGCGGTCAGCTCGGGTCGGCTCACCGTGAACCTGGGTGGAGATCACAGCTCGGCCATCGGGACCGTCACCGGGCACGCCGCTGCCACCCACTCGGACGTGGCCCTGATCTGGATCGATGCCCACGCTGACATGAACACCCTCAAATCAAGCGGCTCCGGTGAGCTCTTGTCATCCTTGTGCCCGATATTCTCATGCAATTTGGATCAGTGCCGCCGAAAATATTTCTGGCGTGCTCAATTATGTTTTTTTTTTAATTTGAGATGCTATCGGTGCTTTTTGTTAAAGCCGATTTCTGTATTTTTGAAAACGACAGAAGTTTATAATGTGTTTTTAGTTTAAAACGTGAAAGTCTAGATCCGAGCTCAAATGAGGCAGTCAGTGTAATACTTTCAGAAAATGCAATTTGTTCATTCTGCCCAGTTTGTTAGAAAGGGCACTAAAATGCACGGCTCCCCACTACATCGGTGCGAATGTTATGAAAAGGTTTTCACAGTTAAAAAAGAGTCAATGTTAAGGACTTTGAGTGAAGTAGTAATTACAATTACACCGTTAGAAAACAAGAAATATAAAAAAGCCAACAAAGCACATGCAAAACGTAACGTAAAATACAAAACAATATAAGAAAAACGGCATTCAGAGTAAAAAATAAATATGCATTTCCCTCTACAACAGTCATGCTGCGTCGTGGCATGCGATGAGCAGAAGTCCAATTGCACGCCCCAAACTTTCACTCACAGCTTCCGCATAAAAACTATGTGCTTCAAAAAAAAAGGTTAATTTCGTAGATTTATTAAATGGGGGTAAAGTAGCGTAGAAAATACGTCGGTTTTCTCTTTTATAATGGCATTGTAGACTATTGAATTTGTTAATCTTTGGAAGCGCATGACTGCAGATCTATATAACGGCAGCCTTTCAAGCTGTAATATTTTCATCTGCACGGGCTTCAATTCAATTCATAGGTTATTTCAATTCAAGTATGTGAATAAAATATTAAAAGTAATATACAAAATATTAATAAGAATATGAAATGGTATTTATTGGCAAGTGCTTCCGTCAGATTCGAGTTTCGGGTCTGGCTGAAGCCTTAAAGTTCCCTTGTGGTCAGACTCAGCAATAAAAAGAAGTCGAATAAAAACATTCAGACATAATCAAATGCACACATACGCCGACACACACGCACAGACATGACAATCTGATGTGCAGAATAAAAACGCACTCCCCTCGGAAGAAAAATAAACGGCACATGTACACATATGCGCAGCACTTCAGAAATAACCAAGGAAAGAGACAACACAGACGCACACCATAGACACAATTCGGACTCGGGAGCCAACTGACAGAGAGAAGTTTACATCCTCACCGGAGGAAAGTGAACAATTGCACACACATGTACATTTACTTTTTAGAAGAAAAACCTAACCCTTTCAACGCCGCTCGCTATCTATGTCGGAAAAAAAGTTTTCTTAACAAACTCTGTTTGTGAAGAAAATGTTCACTTCAATTTTCTTGTTAACAGAAAAAGAGTATAGAATTACGATAAAATTGTTTCAATATACAGTATGTTAAAAAACACACGAGGGTTTTAGATGTGCACATGTGCGTGCATAGCGTTTGAAAGGGTTAACCTAAATACTCAAGTGTAAGTACGCCACTAGTGCGTACTCAAAGCATTTTCACCAGAAAAACCTAAATACGCATTGGTTTGTGGTAAAAAATATATATATAAAAAATATATATATATATATATATATATATATATATATATATATATATATATATATATATATATATCCAGTTGGTTTTTAATAATCACTAAGTACATACCTTAAAAAGGGTAAGATAACAATCAGAACATACCATATGACTAGTTAACGACAAAAATAAAGTAGTTATCACTATCTGCGCGTCAGAGAACATGCTTTTCAGAAATGTTTTCAACATTTCGTTTGAATAGAAAACCGTGAATCTGGGAGGTCACTGAAAAATTTTGGAGTCTAAAATCTGCACAAACTTTTTCCATAGTGAGTTCTCACCTTTGTAATAAAAATACTTGGGGCAGATCGGCGCGCACGAGATGGACTAGTCTCGATTTTGAAGTCGTTTCCCAATTGCCGCCACATGACAGTTCAAAGCAAGAGCGAGTAAAAAGACAGCCACTCAGGCGATGCGAATATGTTGGCGCTGGATAAAAACTCACTGTTGTATTCGGTCAAGTTTCAAATGCCCCCCCCCAAAAAAAAGCGGGCAATTAAAAAAGACAGTTTGCCATATTTCGGTATGCTCTCAGCTAAAGCGTGCATAATGTTTGTTCAAATTGACAGTAATAAAATTCCATCTTACAATAGACACTTTTCAACCGCTGGCATGGGAGTGTTCCATGAAAGATCACGAATACTTTACGGAGTTCCCATATTCGACAGGACTACGATAAAAAGATACACAACTAAATTTTTGAACGAATAATGATAATCCCAAACTTACATTTTCAATTCTCTACGGAAGCTTATTAGTTTTCTTGTTTCAAAGCATTAATTCGAAGCTTGTTAGCTAAACCCAAATGTAAATAATTTTAGTTACATCCGTCTGAAGAATTTCTATCGCTCGCTAATAAACCAGAATTCAGAGAAAAAAAAAACAGTGTCATCCGCACATTGAAAAATTGTGGAATTAGTCATCACCGCGGAGATATCATATACAAAAACGTTGAACAGTAGAGAATAGAAAATACATCCCCGCGGAACTTCGGATGCAACGTAGACTTGATATTACTACAACATTAGAATGTTACTTCCCACATCAAATGTGGGAAGTACTATTGTAAATCCGGTGATAGAAACTTTCGACAAGTGCGGCTTAGGCCTACAAGTTCACTTTCGATCAACCCAAGGATGACACTTTGCAATTCTTGTACCTTCGCCATCTGTCCTGATCAATCACCTTTACTGATGTTTTTCTCCCTGATCAAAGAAAGGCCATACTCTTCCTCCCAATCTAAAGTGGTAAAAAGAGGCATAGTCATTGCCATCCTTGGTTCGGCCCTGGTAAAGTCGTCTTACCATGCTCTGAGAATAGTTGAAGTTCTCAGCCTGAAGGGCTAAGGGCGTCTGGGGTTCCCCCACAGGTACTTATGGAGATTTTTGGTACTTTGTTACAGAAGTTAAAGGTGTTCACAAGAGCAGACCAAACGTGCAAAGAAGCGACCGGTGGTAATCCCCTAGCTGCGTAAATTTTCACACAATTTGAAAGAAGTTGTCAACCGTTATGAGTCCCCAGTAGTTTTTTTCTGATCGCCAAGAGATGGCCCAGATTCGTCACGGTGGGATTCATAATTGACACTCGCTCAACAACCGGGTACCAAACGCGTCACAAGCACAGGTTATTTTTTTGATCGGAGGGTGTTGTGTACAAGATTCCTCTAACGTGTGGTGGTAGCTATATAGGATAAACAGGACGATGTCTAAACGACCGACTACGAGAACATTTTTATTCCCTTCACGCCAAGGTGGGAGGCCTCGTGTCCTCATACTCTTTCAAGTGAAAGTGCTTACTAACTTTTTCGAACACAACAATAAGAGGCAGATCTCAAAATCGGCAAACCCCAAAAATTTTGGAAGCCTATCATATTAAAAAAATTTGGCCAGCGATGAGTGAGCCACTCCTCGCTGGCGAAGTGTGTGTGTGTGTAATAAGGAGGTAGTTGTTCCAAGCTAACCCCTACAAGGATTGATTTGGGCCAGCCTAGTCTTTGATTCCTCTTATTTTTATTTTTTTCTAAATTGGGTTTGCGTTTGTGATATTTTTTTCCTCTTACCTTTCTATCACAATTTATTAATGTATCACTTGTTTTCCTTTCTTTTTTACGGCGTCTAATAATAATAATTGGGGTTGTGTGGATATTTATTTAGCGAGTCGTTGGTCAGCCATTTTAAATTTGCGACGAGTCACTCGCTGTAGATGAGCAATTTAGCCAGTGCAGTGCGACCGGTAACCTGGGGTCTTTAACGTGCACCACGCAGTAGTGATACACGACCGCACGCCGGTACGATGCTCATCCAGATCGAAACGGGCAGGGGTGGGGATTGAGCCCAGGATCCCTGGGTTCTGCAGCGCGAGCTTTCGCTTCACGTGCTCCGAGCTGGTGTGCGCTAGACCACTCGGCCACCGATCCCCCTTTACGGTGCCTACAACGTTAGATGCGTGTGCCTAATTTCTGATGCATCCTCTACCTATTTCTTTCACAATACATCAGCTGAGAGTTGAGAGTCAGCGCTCTGTGTTCTCTTCTTTTCTCTTCCTCACTGCTTGTGCGTTGCTTTTTTTAATATAAGTGAATCAGCTTATTTTACACCGTATTTTTAGATTTATTGCCTAACACCAAGTGTCGAGAAGATTTTTTTTCACCTCCATTACATCTAAAACATAAAACACAAGCAATGTAAAAAGTAACGCTAGATTAAAAAAAGAAATCAAACATTAGAACCTGTGTCTTTAAAAAAAATAAGCTATATTAATTATTAAAAAAATTGTTTTCCTGGCGCGTGTCCCTCTAAGTCACGTATTTAGAACTCAAGCCTGAAGCTGGATATTTCGCAAACGTTTTAATTCGCACAATATTGTATTTTTATACACGACGTGACACATTGAGGAGATTAGAAAATAAGTCTGGCGAGCACATGCGGTATGCTATAAACATGGGAGTCAATGTAATAATGTCAAAAATATATCTGGTTCACCCTGTCTAGTTCGTTAGGCACGGTACTAAAAAGCATGGCTAATTTTTACTTCAGTGTGAATCTTAAGAAAACTTTTTCACAATTAAAAACAGCTAACGGTATAGACAGTTGGAAGCATGGCGGCCCTAACGGGAGCCCCATGTGTGCATGTGCAGATTTTGCAAGCTTACAATAGAACGGGCTTGTCCGCACGAGCAAAGATGTGGCGTCGGCCAGTCGCCTTGCTTGCAATCGTCTGAGCGACAAAAATGTGATAATGTACGTGTGCCCCTTTGAAATAATGGTGGAAAGAAAACCAGAAACGAGTTATCGTGTTTTTTATGTGTTTTATGACGTTACAGAAGTGTGTGCGAGTGACAAATCTTAGCACGTTGCCGCCAGCGTGGCGAGTTGGCAGGGCGAGTGGATACCGCGGAGGCGCGGCGTTTGGACCCCGTCAATATAGTTTATATTTATCTTTCGCTGATCTTCGGTAGCATTCCAGATGCTTCTGGGCAATTATCGGGTGATCTACTTTGAAACCTTTCTCAACATGGAACGTGCATTAAACCAGTCCTAGCTCACTGCTTTAAGACAGACGCCTTTCGTTGCTGTCACAGGATGTGCTACAATGAGGGCTGTAGATGTTACTCCAGAAATGCACCTAAGATACAGTTACAGTTACGCATGCAGAAAGTACCTGAGTGTTTTCTGCATGAGTACATTCTTCAATGTTCATTGAAGAGTGTACCCAAGATAGAGTTAGGGAAAATATACCTCATATTCTCATGAAAACGGCAAATAGTGCTGGACGGTACAAAGACCTCGACGAACCAAAATGTCGCGCAGAACTTAGATGTAGAAACCGTAAATAAAAAATGAAAGACGTTTATATATCTTTGTAATGCAAAACTAGAGCGCAGCTCTTGAGAAGGAGGAGGGAGGGTACGGAGGGAGGGTCCCCTCCTCCTCCTCCGTATCCTCTCCTCTTCCTTCCTCCTCCTCTCCTCCTGCTGCTAAATTTGTTCATGGGTGACGTGACACGGAGTCGTGACGTCGCTTTTCCCGCTAAATTTAGCGGGAAACGAAGTATTCGGTCGTGATATTTTCCCGCATTTAGCGAGAAATAACCGCTAAAGTAGGGGAAATTTTCCCGCTAAATTTTGCGGGAAAGTTTTTCGCTAAATTTAGCCGGAAACGTAACCCGCTAAATCTAGCGGGGAAACTGTCACGTCCCATAATGCAACGCGCGCGGTTACGCCACCGCCGACGGCGACGCCGACGCCGCTCAACCCAGAAACGGGCGCCTAAGGGCTGCGCTCTAAAGAAAATGTTTGTCGGCTTTACAGATAATACAGAACAGATAAATAAACGAATAAACCGAAATTACGTTCTGGTTGGCCGAGCCGCTTGCTTGGCTTACCGCGTGCGCTTTCTTCCCCTTTTTTAAGTAGGGAGATTCTTTTTGTTCGTTGACCGAGCGTAATTGATTTTCGTCGACTAACATTGTTTTGGACTTGGGCAGTTTGACACGTGATATAACACGTGACCTGACCCAGGTGTGTTAACCGAAAACAACTCTGTAACCAATTTTGGCAACCAATCTTGAAGAAGGCCTGTCCCAGGCCGAAACGTCGACTTACTAAATGCTTTATAAATAATAATTGGGTCGTGTGTATGTTTATACAGCCAAGAAGTTGGTCTGCCTCAACGGGCGACGAGTCTCCCAGCTGTAGATGAGCAATTCAAGCAAGTGGAATACAACAGCTAGCCCGGGGTCTTTAACGTGCACCACGCAGTAGTGATACACGACCGCACGCCGGTACGATGCTCATCCAGATCGAAACGGGCAGGAGTGGGGATTGAACCCCGGATCCCTGGGTTCTGCAGCGCGAGCTTTCGCTCCACGTGCTCCGAGCTGGTGTGCGCTAGCCCACTCGGCAACCGATCCCTCTTAAATGCTTTAAAACACCAAAAACGCTGCGAAGTGCGACTTCATTACTTTATACTCTTCGGCATCCTACGTGGTATTTTCTTTATATATATATATATATATATATATATATATATATATATATATATATATATATATAGATCTCTCTCTCTCTCAGTATATACATTGAGAGAAAGAGAAACAAAGGGAAAGGAGAAAGAGAACATGGACGTTTTAAAATCAAAATCGCAGTTGTAAAAAAAAAAGATTTCACGGATAAACGAAAATGGGGAAAAGAGAAAGCATGGCGTATTTGGGAAAAATTACCACCCGACGTGCTAAGCAACGTTTATGCATGCCATCTCAAACCTGTTCGGAAAAAAATAAACAAAATGTTAAAAATCCGAAAATATATTTTCTCTGGTAAAATTTCCGAACGATACCGTCTCCATGTCCAAATGTATCTTCCCAAATTATGAGAAAATATTCGAAATAAGGCCTCTTTATTTACTCAGGGGATGCGCAAGCACATGTTCGAAGCAACTGCGTTATTACTGTGTCAGCGCCAACCCCCCCCCCCCCCCCAAAAAAAAAGAAAAAAAGAATTGCAGTCATTTATGGATATTTGGCAGCAGGTTATCTTTTCTCATTTTGCTGCTCTATTCGCCTACTTGCCTCCTCGAAGTGTTTGCCTGTTATCTTTTCTTATTTAGCTGCTCTGTTGGCCTTGAGGAACAGTACCTCGTCGAAGTGTTTGTCTGACATCTTCGAACGCAGCTTAGGAGCGGTTCCTCCCCCCCCCCCCCCACGCGTTTCACACTTTCTGAAGCTCTACCGGAGAATCAGGAACGACTGATAAAATGTGTTCGCTGTAGGGTCCTAACGAAGGAAACATCGCGCTGTATGTTTGAGGCAGCGTTGTGCACACTCCTCTCTTAACCGCACTGCTCGGAGGAGGTAGGACGTTTTGTGACCAAAGTCTTGTAACACCTCGACTCTTGCTAAAGGTTAACAATACCTCTCTAACCTTCAAAGCCTTCTTCAGAAAAAAAAAACGCACCTTCATGAGAAACAAAACAAAACATACATGAAAGGTAGCGAATGCGATATTAAGGTGATGATACGTTATCATACTAAAAAAAGTAATGGCAAAGTAACCTGCATTACATTTCATTGTTATCGGTAACGCATTACTTTTATTTTGAGGTTATGTAGGGACGGTAACACATCACATTTATTTCCAAGTAACGAAGAACGTATTTCGTTACTTCTATTTGGTAGCCCCTACGACGCAGTGCGCAGTCGACGATCAAGTGCCGTCTCTTGCTGTCAATCAGACCACCTGAATTTATCTCGATGCTCGTTATCTCTGACTGAATGTGCCCTTCGGCTCCAAGTCAGCGCGTCAATGCTTCCCAGTTCTTGCTTTCTATAATTTGGCAAGAGCGAACAAAAAGTACCTGCAAAAAGTTAATTCACTTAGTCACAAGTTACTGGAAAATGTACCTTAGATACAGGTACAGATAAATAATATTGAAAGTACCTAGGTTTGTACCTGGGGTACAACAAAAGTACATAATTACCGACTTGCAGTTATTTCTACTTAGGTACTTTGCAACCCTGCCTACGTTTTTTTTCCCTTTAGTTACAGGCACACGTTCGACACGCTCAACTGCTTTTTGCTAATCGTGGCAACACTTTTAGTGTCAAAGAGTTTAATGTTTCTTTTGTTTAATTGAGAGATAAGGGTTCTAGAGAAATACCGAAAAATTGCGAGATTATCTTCTCATGAAAATGTAAACAAAAAGAAGTACTGAATATGCCAATAATAATAAACGCCGAAACCACCCGCCAATTCCCTTAACAAATGAACACCAAAAACGCGGAACCCAAGATATATTCGCCCCATGTGGTGAATAAAAGGAAAACTTTCATTTATATGCAAACCGAAAGCTTTTAGCACCGGACGCAGCGTGGAAAGTATCTGTGTATTAAGCGTTGTTTGGGGTCTCGCAACGCAGGTAACCTCCACGGAATGCCTGTGTCGTTCCTGTTGCACGAGATGGCGCCTTTCGTGACGAAGCCTCCAAGTCTGGAATGGGTGCAGCCCTGGTGAGAAAAAACAAGACAATTAGAACTATACGAAAATTAGAATAGAGAATGAAATTCGTTATCGTTATAATTCATTTCATCTTACGAGTGGATAGCAGCGGACGCTACAAGCCACTCCAGCTAATCCAGCGCTTTGAGCATGTCACGTGACCACGCACCCCGTGAGTCGGTGCGTACTCGCATGGGATTTGATTGCCTTCGATTAAAGTCCTTGTATAAAGAAAGTACCACCTTGCGCCATTTCTCCTCGATAATTTCTACCGTTTTCTCTGACACTAACATTTTGGAGCGAACCCGCATTAGGCCCAAGTTAGGACCCGAGGATTGCCAAGCTTCTGCAAAGTTACGCGCCTCTCTGGCGTGTTACCTAGGCAGATACTTTATGCGTAGATGGTAAGTAACGTCCATCTGTGGATTATCGTAAGGTGAAATTAAGCGCTAGCCGCTTCATGTCAAACTATTACGATTTCACAAATTTCGGCAGAGAAGATAGAGACAATTTTTATGCTTTGACTTAGACATTGGTCCCGGATGATTGCTCTCCTGTAGGTTTCTAGGAAATATATTTTTTATATATTGACACTGTAGACATTTTATGCATAGAAAAATAGGCAAGACAAGATTAAGTCTTTAGATTTTGATTTGCCCGAAGTTTTATTTTCTATGTTCACTTTATCACCTCTGATCAGCTCTCGACTTTTTGACACACAATATCTATCAAGCTTATTTATTACATCATGAACTAGACACCTTATCTTTTGTCTAGAAGGAGGCCCGAGACAGAATATTGATTTACGCTGTAAGAAAAGAAAAGTCTGACTATGAGCACGCTTAAGCAGCAATCGTAGCCAGTGATAAGCTCGGCTGAAACCACACAAGGAACCTCATCCCAGATATGCGATAAAGTACTTCCTTATGTAATCAAGTTCTCTCGTCGGCTTATCTCAGTTACGCAGAGTGGATGCTTTATCTGCCGGAGAAATTGTTTTTCTTTGTTTTAACGTGTCAATAAAATGTTTAGCCGCGCAAGACCAAGCATTTGGGCCACGCAACTTCCTAGGGAGAAACATGCCGCTTGCTATCTTTAATATATATTTGTGTAGGCAAAAGTTAAACAAGTTACATTATCAGATATGCTGAATACATTGCTTCAGCAGCGTTTCTTACGTTTAATCGTCACAATGAAAAAAGAGACTACGTTTTTGTGCAAAACGCATTCCACGTTGCCAAAATGCCATTTATTGTATAGTGAGTTGATGTTTTTGTTGGACTGGTGGCACTAACCTATTAGAAGTACGACATAGTTGTGAAGACTCAATCAAATTTTACGGCTTATAACAATCTTCGATTTCCAATAAAAAAAATCTGTATCTTACCTTCAATCGCTAATCCTCGGCTTGCACTCAAAAATGTTTTAGTGCTCTTTTAGTGACAAACCCGAGACTGAGGTAATGACAGACGACGACGTGGAAGAGAAGGAGAACGTCTCACTAATTTTTTTTTCACTAAAATGTTTAATATACACCAGCTAATTCGCGCCCTTACGTTCTGCTCTTTAGTGTTTGGCTAGCGCGCCGACAACGACTATTGTTTTGCGTTTCACTGC
>JAZHYW010054291.1:0-25290 GCA_037355805.1 Ixodes ricinus | reverse complement strand
AGACTGGCCTGAATGAGTGGGCCATTACTCCTTCCTGACGTGGAAATATCAACTAGGCAATGACTCTTATGTCGCTCGTATTTCAAAATTAGAATTACTTGCGCGTCGTAGGCCCAACACTGGTACTGCAAAGGTTCTATGGCGATCATCCAGAAGATGGCCATTTTGATGGCCATTTTGATGGGAACTAGCGCGCCCCCTGAAAGGCCGTGAAAGTTGCGTATATGTTTGCTCAATCGTAGCATTCAGAATGCCAGAAGAATGCGCGAATACCGGCCCGCTTTGAAGAGTTGAAGGCTAGGGACGACTCTGCGCTATTCGATTTGAAGCGTCTATTCGCCCATCTTTGCGTTTTTGAGACGCAGCTCTCGGCTGATGCTGCCGAACGCTGCATCAGCGTAAAGGCGCTTTTGCGCTAAAGCTTCCGAATAAACCGTAGCGCTCTCACGTTCGGGCGTGGTCGGCGGGCTCACTCTGATTGAGCGCTCGAGCACCTTCGCTGCTGGGCGTCTCGCTGACGGCTTATGCTTTGTATAGTGCTGAAGAACGGAAAGAAGTGCATTGCGACGCCCGAAATCGCCAGATCCGGCGGCGTCTGGGACGGTCGAAAGTGCCAGGTTCGTGCTCATGTCGCTGGTGTACCTGTCGACCGTTTGGGTTCCCCATTCTCTGAAGCATAGATGTGCGTGACACTGTCTGCCATGGACCTGCTGCTGGGCGTCTGCTCGCGACCATGAGTGTACAAAAATGCCGTCTCTCGGTGGCATTGCTCAAACGTCTGGCGGCTCGGCGTTGCTGCTGGAGACAGCGTCCGCTGACGACTGGGGGAAAAAAGCAGTTGTTGCAAAGCCAGCGCGTCAGCGGCTGACCAAACCCTGGGTCTCGAACGCCCGCGTTGCCTCAATGCCTTTCCAGGCGCTTGCTACCCAGTCTCAGCTGAGACGCTATTCTACGCTGTGCCTTCAGGTCAGTGGGCCGTGGACTGGTTTCTCCCTAAGTACTCTTCCTCCTTGAGAGCATAATCCTCTGGCTCAGAGTGCGAATTGTTAATGAATCTCCGTCGCCGGATTCTGCGACCGGGTAGCACCGGATGCGGTGACGGCGTTTCACCGTGCTTCTGTCGCTTACGCCGCAGAACACGTCATTCCCCAGTGGCGATGCGGTTCCGATCGGACGGCGTGGGGTAGGCCACGAACGCCGGATCGGGATATTCGTCGACCTTGATCGTTGTTGACGATTCTCCGTACGTCCGACGGGCGGACGCAGTACTCGTGTCCAACAAGAGCGGCTCACGCCGTACGTCAGGGTGGACATCATGCTGAAGCGCTGATGCGGAACCGGGGCGGATGCGTCACAGTGAAAGAGGCGGAGAGCTTTCGAAGGAAAGAAGGCACAAAATAGTGCGCTATATTTTTCAAAATGTTCGTACCGAAAAAGCTCGGTTGTTGACTTTCTACCCTCTTCTCTTTTGGCCAACCAAACGATATGCGATTAGTGAAGTCCCAATTGAAAATCATTTATCCCAGCCCAAAATTCGCTTCATGGCCCCTTGACGCAGCCGATGCTGCAAACGCGAGCTCCGGGCTTCCAGGTCCCTGCTAAGTTCTGGTCGCTCGTAGCCGCAATTCTGTAATGTTCAAGCTTCATGCTCACGCTCGTGGCATTGGCTGCGTCTGGACTCGAAGGGGCGATGCAACGATTTTGCACTTGCTACGCAAATACCACTTAGAACGGATCCCTTATATGTTATTAATGACCTGTGACCCGCGATTTTTAAGCCGCTATGGATGGGTAAGTGTCGTTACTCTGAAGCGTGGCTTATTCAAGGCCAGTTCTCGCATGCAGCGCTAGCGCGTAGCGCTCCTCGCGTGTCGTCAGCTACTTATCAGTCTGCCATGAGCGACAGTTTTGACGGTGAGATACAAAAAGCTGGTGAACGCGCTGCCTTCAGTACGACGGCGCTTTATGCGCGAGGTTAGCGCTACGCTTGTAGCGTCTGGCCGCATGCGATGTGATGAACAGGCCTTTGGTGGCACGAACGTGATCCATGGCTGAATATCGAGAAGCTGGAGTGCGGCCGGCGGCGTCCATGGCGCTGCCTGGTGGTTAATACCACGCCAGTACCGTATGATTTACTCCCCTCCCGTCGAGCCGAGGCACCGTATCGCCTTCATCGTTTCGCTGGCGCTGGCGGCGAAACTGGCCGCGTGCTGGCCTCGTGTCGTCTGGACCGGTTTTTGCCCTGTTTGCTGGGAGGCCATGCAGCCGCTGCCTGCAACAACTCCACGGTGTAGTTGCACACGGTTCGACCCACGCGTCGTGTGAACCAACCTGGCACTGTTAAAAACTCCGCAGTTCACCGGCATTGCGGAGCCGATGGAACGGGACGACCGTTCCGAATACATCTACCACATATCATTCTGCATTTCTGCCGCATTTGCTGGCTGCAAACTCCGGCAAGTCGGAGCCCGAACGGGCGTTCGCGCGTGCATTCTCGAGTCGTATCGGTATACCCGCAGCGCCTACCGAATCATACGTTTGAGGAAAGATTGTCGTGGTGAACCGCGAGCACTGTACTTTGTCTCGACGCCGATGTGGTGAAGAGATCTTGGCCAGTCTGCGTCCCAGTTCAATGCGGCCAAGGGCTATCCTGATAAGCTGTGCGGTAACGTGCGCTGCCAGACCATCAGCGATGCTGGACTGATGTCTACCCGGGATCTGGCCTCGTCCAGTTCTCAGAGCGGGGGGGCAAGATGTGTGTATGGCCCCCCACCCCTTTGAAAAGCCGCTCTGCAGGGCAGAACAGGCATTCTCGGCGGCGCCCAAGGGATGATACCAAGGGCACCGCCCGCGTCCGGGGCGAGGAGTTGCCGATTTGCCCTGCCTCCCGCTCGGAAACAAAGCAGCCGCTGGCTTGGGATGGCTTCGATTTGGACGAGAGGTTACCGTGGGGCATTCTCAGTTACGGCCGTGAACGCCAGACGCAGCATCAAATGTGTTCAGGCTGCTGCCCTGCGCCTGATCGAGGAAGACTGGCGGAAAGAGCCCAGTTTCACAGGCCTTTACGTTGGGTGGAGACCCTGAGCCAGGTGGAAAACGAACAGGACGAAGCCCACCCTGTAGTTGGACATCTTCACCGGATTCAGTCTGCCGAAGTTCGTTCCCATTGGTCCGAAGGCATCACGTGTGACCCGTGTTGTGAGATTGTCTTGAATTTGAATTGGACCCTGCGGCGGCTCATTTGTTCCCACCTGCGTATTATCGGTATTTTGAGCGTTGCAGACAACTCTGTGCAGAGCAACTCGTCTGCTTCGTGCGCAGAAGTTGCGGTGACGTTTCAGAACGACGGTAAAGCTCTCATTGGCTCGACTTGAAAAAAGAGTGGGTACGATCTCAATGCCAAAAGCGCGAAGTTCTACCCAGTATTTTTTTTTTAATTAGCCAACAAGAGTTTGGCGCCGTTTTGACGTTACCGCAACTCGGCGCAAGAACCAGACGACTTGCCGTCCGCATTGACCTTTTTTAGTCGACTCTCGTCCCGCAGCCACCAGGAAGGCACATTGGTGTTGGGCGATAGCAGAATCTGAAAACATTTTAACTTGGAAATGTGTGAAAATATGAGTGGTAGGCCAAACGATAATGATCGACGGATTACTGCCGGAGATCTCAATGCATCCTGTAGGCGGGACGAATGACGGCAAAACAATGGCGGTATGTTCCAAATCTTACCCAAATGGATCTGAGTTACTCAGGCGGGCCGTGTCACGTGACAACGCGAGATTGGAAAACGCTGGACGGGTGGTAGGTTTTAGAACGCCAACCTTTACCCTAGAGTAAGATCGGTAAATTCTGGAACACGGACAATGTTTTCGCCTTTCATACCGGAAGTGGTGACATTCAACAGGATGGTGGCTCCCCCGCGAAATAAAGTTCATAGGGGGCAGCGCTCGCTCCGCCTTAGTGAGCTGGTTGGCGGCGCCACCGGGGATACCGTCCACCTCTACGTCGCCTTCCCGTGGCCTATGTTTCAGAGATTCTGCTCAGAGTAGGGGTTTGGCACCTGACGTTTGCAAGACAGCAGCGAACCCTGAGTGTTTTATATTACTAGCGCTGCGATGTTGTTTTCCTCGAATATGTTTGAAGCCACGATGCGCCCCCCTCAAATTAGACAGTCTGCTTTGCAGGCGATGTGCACTTCAATATTACGCTACCGCACCTCGAGGTTAAATCTGCAGCGCGAACGCTCGATCACTACCAGATCTCGGCGATGAGTTACTGCACTGGACCGAGTATCGGTGTCTATTACTGCTTGCCGCGAAGAATAGCAGCCGCTCGGTAGTGCTGGTTGTTTCCTACGGGATATATGTATTTTAACGTTTATAAAGGTCGGATCCTCTGCAGTACAGGTCGGGATGGGACGACGGTCGTTTGTTTCGATAAGCGACCCCAGCATTGAACAAGATGCGCTGTAGCGGAGCTGGTCCAGGACAGATGTCGTACGAGGTTTAGAACCGCTCTGATTCCCAATCCTTAATGCACTCGTTGCAACAGTGCGAACGGACCT
Source organism: Ixodes ricinus (assembly GCA_037355805.1). NCBI lineage: Eukaryota > Metazoa > Arthropoda > Arachnida > Ixodida > Ixodidae > Ixodes > Ixodes ricinus. The sequence goes on along the minus strand of JAZHYW010054291.1, from coordinate 20,726 downwards.
TAACAAAATAGGCAGGGTGGTGCAATAGCTATGTTGGAAAAAATAGAGGGAGCCGCGGAGCCGCGGGGACATGTCTCTGCAAGTGACTGACGCGTATGAAGTCGCGCCTGTATCTTTTCCAAGAACATGTTGCTTGTCTGTTAGAGTATAGACCCCCCCCCCCCCCCGGCTTCCCTTTCCGATTCTCCAGCTGCGCCAGTCTCGTCGATTTCGTCGACGTTGTTTTAATTGCTGTCAATGGCGATAACAATTACAAAGTCAATTCTGTATAAGCAGACTTTAATATCGATACGTCTTCTGACTGCAATCCCAAGCTACTCGTTTTCTTTAATCTCATCACGTCATCTGGGTTCACCAACGTTATTGAACATAAACACCCTACAATAGTGATAAAGGCGTCAGTGCTCTTTGCTAGATTTGTTTATAACTAACTATGACGAGTCGATAGCGTCACCTGAGATTCTTTCGTTAACAGTTACAAAGTGATAATCTTCCCATTTATTTTTCTCTGCACAAGAAAAGCCTCGAAGAGAAAACAAGAGTAAACTTTATTCCTCCGCTGAAAATGCAGGTCCGAACCCTTCGATCACAAGGAGATTGAAAATGCATGTTGGGAACATTAATATTTTTTTAACAAAAATCAGTCAACTGCTCCTTAACAGATTCTTTTCTAGGAACATTTAGTACCATCCGCAACCGGCATTTTCTCCTTCGTCAAAGCTCAAAGCATCGAAAAAAATCACGTAAGCCCTCGAGTAACGCCTAAAACCACTCAAGCTTTTTTGTATCATCAGTTTTTTTGAAAACGAAACAAACAAGTAGGCGTGTGGCGTTTAAAGAATACCGCAATCAATTTAAACAATTTTCCTAAGGGTTTGCAAATCCCTGATTTTTTCGACAATCGTTTTTTTATTCTTCTGGAGACAACAAAACCTGATATTATGTAGAAAAGGACACGTTCAGTACTAAATCATACGCCAACTTCTCGGAAATGTTCTTCAAAAATAATGTAAATAATGTTAGTCTAAACCGAAGTGTAGCATGTGCCAATGCGTTTAATGATTTCTTCGTGTACGTTGCCAGCATCGTATCTGTGTATCATCGCTCCTGAATAACTGAAGCACTGGTGCGAGTAGGAATCCACACAAACACGCGCGTCCCGGCTTGCGCTGTTGATTTTGGAGCGCATGGATGATCCGGAAGCTCTTCATGTTTCAAAAGTAGCGCAAAGTGTGTCGATGCACGAGGCACGTGCAACGTGCAGCCCTTGGGAAGATTCTATGACAGCACAGCGAAGCCTTCCGAGCCACATTTCAAGACCACCGAGGAAACCATCCCAGAAGCGGCGCGCGGCACGTGGCCTCGCGTGCCCACAACAATGAACGGCGCCACCTTTTCCCAGGATAGAGGGGCTTTAGGATAACCAACTCGCCTCAAGCCGCCGTTTTGTGAAAGCACTAGGTTCATGCCATTATCAGAGGTGAATCACATTTTTTTGTTACTTCCCACTGACGCATCTAGATGTATATTAACCTGTCACAAGTTCTTAAACAAAAAGAGAAAAAAGCAGAGAGCATTGACGTTGATATGCATGCAGATAGCTCCTATCAAATGCGTAATTGATCTGCTGGCACCATACTTAACGCGTATATATACCTCGCATTTTAAACCGGCTGTTTTCTGCTTCTGCAGATGCAGCTATCAAAAGTTAAGCGTACCACAGAGGCAGCGATTTGCTAGATATAAAAACAATTATAAACCGATTTCGCATTCTTTTCTGTCTTTTTTCTAAACCACTTAAAAGACGGTTACATTGAAGGTTCTTTCTCTGCTCATCTTGAAAGATATTCCTTAATCTCAGGTTCCGTCACAATCCGGCTTTCGTAAGCCCTGTTCTACTGAGATGGCATTATTTATTTAGAGTCAGCCGTCTTGAAGGCATTTGACGAGCGAGAAATAACACTAAAGGCGTCTTCTCTGGATTACTCGAAAGCTTTTGATTCCATAAATCATAATATTTTTGCTATGCTGAACTTTTTTGAACGAGGGGTATAGCGTTAGAAATCTTGAAATCATACTTACCAAATGAAAACCAATTCGTACATTTTTCTAAATTATCATTCAGGTAGGTAGGCCAGTAAAATCGGGGAGTTTCCCGGGGTAGCATATTGGCACCATTGTTAATTATTTTCGTATATTAATGACATGGTTACCAGTGAACCGCTATTGATATTATGATGAGTACTTATGCCGATCGTACAAGTATGTTTTCGCTTATAACCACGTTATGTACAACTAAACCTCGATAGTACAGGCAGGAGGTGCTAAACCGAATTGCAGCCTCTAAGACTAAAAATACCTTTAAATTAAACTCCAAAAAGAGAAAGCTGTTCCTGCTTTAGATCTCTGTAAGAAATGCCGTAGACCTTCTCTGGTCACGTTTTAATCAAGAAGGAAATTGAGCCTTGTAGGTGACAGATTTAAAGATTGGGTGTGTGTTTCTCATGCGATATGAGCTGAAATGCCAGACACCGACTATTTATAAACAAAGTATCAAAAGCACCTTTGGCCTATTAACAAAATTAAAAGCGATATTTCTTGTTTACACCAAATTAACACTTTGTAATTTGTTAGATTTCCTACCATCTTTAATTACTGTAACTCTTCCATAAGGCACCACAATTAAACAAAACACAGCAATAACTACATTACATCTATTACAAAAGAAGGCAGTTCGTGCCATGGCGTGTGCCATAGCTCTCTTCATCCCGCTAAGTTCAGAGATTAGATCTCTTAATACAAAAAGGTCGTCCAGCAAAACTGTATATTTTCAAGCATTTATTGATCGCACGTACCGTACAGGTGCTCTCCAGCACCGCATTGAACATTTCATTCCTGTTCGCTAACCCAAAATATCGCACTCAGTTTTGCGTAGCCAGCAAGACACAGCTTCAGGCATGGATGATTCACCCGTCGCGTACTAATTAACTTCTTCGATCGAACGTTTCCTTTCAATCGGTCCACCATACTGAAATAAAGCTAGCCGCAAAGGAATCAACAGAAATGCACTATATCACATAAAGGTTTATTACCTTTTATACATTCGCCTACTTCAGGCTGATAAGAACAACATCCGCAAACGATGAAGCACCCTCATGTGAGCTTTAACATCACGAAAAGTACGACTCTATGATAGAGGTATCTCGTCATACCAACAAGCGCGTCCTTTTTGGCTCCATCAACATCTACCTCTAGTTTCTGAAAGTCCTCCTATAAATATCTCGGCATTCACATAACCAACGACCTCTCCTGGAATATCCACGTCCAATATGTCACTAACAACGCAGACAGACTTTTGGGCTATCCCCAAACGTAACTTCTCGCTTGCTCCCCTTTCGTTAAAACTTCTCCTCGTAAAAAACCCTAGTTCGTCCTAAACTTGAATATGCAGCTTCTATCGCGAGCCCCGGTATCACCCTCATGCGTCAGCTGTCGTTTCAATCTATTCAGAACTCGTTCTGCCCGTTTCTATACTTTCGACCAGACATGTACACGTTACCCACAAAAAGTAACTAAATACCGTTACTCGTTGCTCGCTCAAAAGGTAACTAAATATGTTACTCGTTACTGATTCTCAAAAGGAACGTGTGAGTTACCTCAAAAGTAACTAGTTACTTTTCACGTTACTTTGAAGACCAAATACGTAACTCTTTTTGTTTCATAGTTTATTGCTTTCTTCTTAGTAGTCGCTGCCCTTGCTGCAGCAGCTGGCCTGTCGAAGTCTTCATCAGTTATGTTTCCCGCTTCCTTGAAAATACATTTCCGGTGACGCTGAAGCGCCGTTCTTACTGACGCGCTCAAAGGAACGCGCGTAAGCAGTGTCACAAGAGCGGGTGAATCTTCGGGAACTGCGCCTTCACTTGAGTGACGGCGGGTATTAGAGCGGTCATGTGCCTTTCCACGTGTTTGCAACCTCCAGGTTCACATTAGGTCCGTAACGGTTCAGGAAAGCCCAATCAACGGAACCCTATTGTGCTCGCTGGGTGAAGGACATTCTCAGCTGTAGATCGTTGCACAGCAACGTTTATCAGTCGATCACGTCAGTCGAACTGTTCGACTGACGTGTTCAGCGATAAGCATGTTGCCGCATTTTGCTCGCCAACTGTTTATTTGCTCTTTCGGGTTTTCCATTCTGCCTTTGTCGGCAATAGACTGCACACTAAGGCCATACAATGAAAACGAGGCCAATAAAGCGGTGTTGTACACGGGTTACTCCTGAAAAGTAACGGAGATGCCACCGCTACTCGTTACTTGGCCGCAGCAAGCCACGCAATACCGTTACTCGTTCCTTTTCTGCAAAAGTAACCAAATACGTTACTCGTTACCGAAAATAGTAACTAGATACAAGTAACTCGTTACTTGTAACTCGTTACGTAAATGTATGCTTTCGAACTATCATCGTACAGCCAGTGTAACTTCCATGAAATCGTCCCTCTCCTTGCCTGATCTCTCTTCCGAAGAAGAAATATCTCGTCCATGTTTATTTCACGAGATTTATTACTCTAACCCCGCTCTCCGTCAGCATTGTTTCACTAGAACCATCGTACATATCATCACGTGTAGACCATGACCTAAGGTAGGGATTCCCCATTGCAGCATCTCCACTTTTAATGCCTCTTTTCTACCCCAGACCTCCATTGATTGAAATCGCCTTCCCGCACATATAGTCTCGATAACTAACACTGTTGATTTTAAAAATGTTATTACCAAATTTTTAACAGATGTTGCGTAGCGCGTGTTTTTTTGTGTTTTGTTTTGCTTCAGTCAAAATATGTTACTTTTATGTGTTAAGCGCCCCACTCCCCTCTGTAATGCCTTCGGGCCCTGAGGAATAATAAATGAAATGTAATGAAATGAAAAGTGGCGGCTGGTGTGCTGACGCAAATTGAAGCAGACAGCAACCAGTCGAAAATTGACTTCCGGTAATGCATTTCTATGGGAAAAAGTGAGTGCATTTTCTCCCTGCGCTCGATCATAAGACCAAATATCCCGAATAATTCGTACGTACTAGGTAGCTTGGAACATTTCTCAGTCAGGCCGACGAAATAATTGGTCAGTTACGGCGTTTTTCTTTCAAATTCGTCGCATTAAAAACGGTGCTAAAGCGGCTTCGTACGTGTATTTATGTGCACTGTTGGACACTGTTAGCGCGAACGCGACGTCGGCGCTTTTCAGCATGGGGGACATACGTGCCAAACAAACGAAGGACATTTAGAAATTAAGGGAGACGGCAAGAGCTACGCAATAACACTGGATCAGTAACTACCCGCGCATGTACGATCAAAATAAATTGAAGGCCACGCACGTAATATATTTTGATTTTAAATAAGTAAGTACTGCTTTATTCTTTCTGCTCTGTGCGAAATGCTACGTTCAAAATATCACCAGCACGATCGAAATCTTGAGAACAAGTGCCCGATAAAAGCTGCCCGGCAGAGAAAACAATACGAAAACAACACTTTTCATAGTCCACGTACTTTATTATTTACGTTTTGAATGTTTTTATTCACTCCATGCACGACGGGGTCATTTTCATATAGTGACAGGACTGCCATATCTGCAATATATAAGCGTTGCCGGAATGCTGGCGAGCATTGAACACACTCTATATTCCTTTCGATTGTAATTATCGCTTTGAATCGTGGCTTGTTTTTACACACCCGCTGTGGAACCGAGGGTTGGGCTTGAAATATAGCGAAGTTAAACATCGTTCTCTGATAAAGAAAAAATGCGCTAACTAAAGTAATTACACTTTTACAATGTTAATCAAGGTACATACTATTAGATACGACCCAAATAACCAAAGTGTTTCGTGTTATTTTCCGGCGAAGAGATAAAATGCACGCGCGTTTTCCCACCGCAACAGTAGACTGGTTACTGCCTGCTTCAATTTGCGTCCCGGAAGTCGCATAGACACTAGCGCCAGTTGAACCTCTAGCGTACATTATAATAACTCTATGTTGAAGCAGCTGGAAACCAAGTCTTTACCGGAACGCGTAGGAGCGTGTTCCTATTGCTTTTACAGCGCCTTATCATGCATCATGTGCATGGTTTTGATGCTTGTTTTGTGGTTTTCTTTATTGAAACGGATACTGAGCTGTATGCTGTATGCCTGATTTCAAAGAGGATATGCTGTTTTGCCTTCAATTGTTCACCAGAGTTTTTTGCTTACAACGCCAACGACATGAAAATTTCCTTGGCTAGTAAAGGTATACAGCTTGGCTGTACAAAACAACAACAACAACAACTAAGGTTGGCTGTTACGGTCCGAGCCTGATTTAGTTCAATTCTAAATACTTCAGCTAGGAGCAGTACCGCGTACCACTGTCTTGTCGCACTCTTCCAATACATCGACAGGTTGATGTGTACTTGCGAATTTATCGACGTGCTCTTAATTTTATTTCCTCTGTTCCACAATTCGGCCGTCAGGCAGCGTCAGTGTATGGGGCACACTCGGATCCGCGCGCTAGCTCCCGCTTTCTTCCATAACGATCATTTTCAGTGAGTGGGTGCCGCATCCTTTGGAGTTACGAACAGTGCAATAGTAATCCGATAGAAATGCAGATAAAAAACAAAACAAAAAATAGGGTGATAAAACGAATGGAGGAGATTTTTTTTTTCGTTCTCTGGACTTCAGTGTTGCTCATATTATTCCTTTCCACGAGGCTCAAACATAATAAATATTGTTAAACAAATTGGGGGTGGTGTGTATGTATACAACCTAGAACTTGGTCTGCCTCAACGGGCGACGAGTCTCCCAGCAGTAGAGTGAGAAATTTGGCCAGTGTAGTACAACCGCTAGCCTGGGGTCTTTAACGCGCACCACGCAGTAGTGATACACGACCGCACGCCGGTACGATGCTCATCCAGATCGAAACGGGCAGGGGTGGGGCTCGAACCAAGGATTCCTGGGCTATACAGCGCGAGCTTTCGCTCCACGTGTTCGGCGCTGGTGCCGCTAGCCCACACGGCCACCGATCCCCCACCGGGTTTTGCTCCAGGCTTATGGGTCCCATTGTTCAACACTTATTATACTCCAGGTTTTTTACCCGATCCCCCAAAAGTCATCCTGGGGATATCCCTATCCGCCCGATGATTGCTACAAAAATGCAAAGCGGAAAGGAATTAGTTTAGAAAGGCGAGGGGAGGAATCATATCCCTAATTTTTCGTTGCAAAAAAACAAAAAACAAAAACAAAAAAACGGTTTCCCAAAACTTTGTATTGAGAGTTTTAGGGAACCGTTTTTGCACACCCGGTACGGTACGATGGGCCCTCCGGTACGAACTACGCATACGCTACCGCAGAAGACTCGCGCATGCGCAGTTTGTATGCTGGTATCGGATGTGCAAAAACGGTTCCCAATTATCGGCAGACACAAGTGAGGCGTGTCCGATGGCACGTTCACCTCACACATGTGCGCGCTTCAGGCCATGCCCGCAGACAGTTCTTTTCGTATGACCAATGCGACAGAACTGACATTGAGAGAAAAAAAAACGCGTCTCAGACGGTAGCCTTGTTCGATTTACCTCAGACCTCCTGCACCAGCTGCACTCGGTGCACACCGCCGTAAACACTCTATTCGATGTACGAAGTCATCCTATTTGAACACACAACCAGAAGTATATCATTGCCCTGCACTTTGCTGTTCCGCGCTACACTCTCCTGCACCGGTGAGGGCATGGTGCAGGTAAACTGAACGATACGTTCTGCAGACTGTATTTTTGTGTGATATATCAGCAGCGTGACCGCAGCTTTAGGCCCATCAGTGTGTATCGCTGTGGCCACAGTGTGTGTATAACGTGACGAGCCTCGCTCACCCGCGGTGAGGTCTGCCATGAGGTCTGGTGCCCGGAGCACGGAGGAGCAGTTCCATCGGCGGTCCCTGAAGGTCTCTTGGCAGGCGTCGACGGCCAGCTGCGACGCCTCGACCACGTGTGGCATGGCGCCCAGACGGGCCCGGCACAAGCGCACTTGTCGCGCGTGTAGTCCGTGCAGCTGCCGGGCGTGCTGGCAGTCCAGGCTCACGTTCCAGGACAGTCGACACGACGACAGGGCTCTGCGGGAAGGCGGAGTGGGACACGATCGCTATGTTTATCAGTACCCAACCCACAGTAATAATCATATCTTCTTCCCCCCGCCCCCCTAAAAGAAATGACGCTTGTGTTTAGACAGCGAAAGGTCGGTCTGCCTTTGAGGCGCGGCGACACGGTGTAGAGGAGAATTATAGCCAGTGCCATAGCATCTTCTATACTGACAAAGCCTGGCAGATCGCCACGAAAAAGCGGCCGCCGAAATGGAAAAGGTAGAGCGGCAGACAACGGAGGAGAGGAGAGCCACGTGACGGGCGCCCCACCGCGGCGAGACGCCGAAACACACTTCTCCCGAGCGATGGAATGTCCGCTCGTGCTCCTCGCGTTCCTCGCGCTACCGCTTCTTTTCTCGTCGGGTTTCAAAAACATGTTTTGGGTCCTCGCCACTGCAAAAGCTGTGCGCTGAATACCAAAAATGTTCTTGCTACGAGATCCTCGCGCTCCAAGTCTGCGATAAGGCGCTCTATGGCTTCCTCGTCGAACTGCCAGGCTTTGGGAGTATAGAGGAGGCTATGCCAGTGCAGTACGACTGCCAGCAGGAGCTCTTCAACGTCCATCACGCAGTAGTGAGAACCTGCATGACCGCACGCATGTTCATCCCATAGAGTTATTACAATAAACGCTAGAGGCTCAGCTGGCGCTAGTGTGCTGTTGCATTTTGAAGCAGACAGCAAGCAGTCTAAATTTGACTTCCGGTAATGTATTCCTATGGGAAAAAGCGAGTGCATTTTTCTCTGCGCTCGATTATAAGAGCAAATATCACGAATAATTTGTACGTACTAGGCACATTGGAACATTTCTCAGTCACGCAGACGAAATAAATGGTCAGTTACGGCGTTTTTCTTTCAAATTCATCGCATTAAAAACGGTGCTAAAACGGCTTCGTACGTGTATTTTTGTGCACTGTCGGACACTGTTAGCGCGAACACGGCGTCGACGCTTTCCAACATGGGGGATATACGTGCCAAACGAACGAAGGACATGTAGAAAACCGAGAGAGACGGCAAGAACTACGCAGTAACACTGGATAAGTAACTCCTTGTGCTTGCAGACGATCAAAATAAATTGAAAGTCACGTAATATAGTCAGATTTGCAATAAATAAGTACTGCGAAGATGCTTGTTCTGGGTTCAAATGGTTCAAAGCATCACCCGCACGCTCCAAATCTTTGCAAATAAGGGGAGCCAGAGAGCAGGTGCCCGATAAAAACTGCCCGACATGGGAAATAATAAAAAGACATACCTTTCGTAGCTCACGTGCTTTATTTTTTGCGTTCGAATGTTTCTTTAACCGATCGTAAAGATGCGCACGACGGAGTCATTTTCATCCAATGACAGGACGGGCATATTAGCAATATATAAGCACCACCGAAATGCTAGCGAACCTGAACACACACTACATTCCTTTCGATCGTTAGTTTGCTTAGAACCGTCGCTTGTTTTCACATACCTTCCTTGAAACAGGGGTTTGGGCCTGAAATAGAGCGAAGTTTAACATCGCTCAGTGGTAAAGAAAAATGCTGTAACTAAAGCAATTACACTTTCACAATACCAATAAAGGTACATACTATCCGTTACAACCGATATGACAAAAGTTATTCATGTTATTTTCCGGCGAAGAGACAAAATTCACGCGCGTTTTCCCATAGGAATACACAGGAGGCTGGAAATGTAGACTGCATGCTGTCTGCTTCAATTTGCAACCGGAAGTCCTGTAGACACTAGCGCCAGCTGAGCCTCTAGCGTTTATTGTAATAACTCTATGGTTCATCCAGATCGAAACGGGCTGGTGTAAAACGCTCGTTGGAAGCTTGGAGACATCTTATTCTTAAACCAATACGATCAAAATTGGAAGTCCGATAGTGAGCGCTTGGCCAATCCTGGAAGGCCGATCGCAGCAACGCTTTTGGTCGCGCACGTTGCCACGTAGACCTCGACAAAACTCACGTGCCGATCAAAAAGAAAAAAGAAAAAATTATCCATGATGGCGGAACAATTGACACCGCGGAACGTGCAGATAGCGCGAGCGGGGAAGCCTCGACCCTTGCTCCCTGCACGAATGCTCGTGCAGCCGAGGCGCAATCAAATGCGATGAGCTGGCACCAACTTTGGCTCGCACTCCACGTTAGTAGATCAAAGTCAGTTGACAACTTAAGCTCCCCAGAACGCCCGGCGCCTTTTCGTGGCGCGTCCGCTCGGTGGCGCTCGCCACACTATCAGCCCTAGGAGTGCCTACATGTCTGTCTGTTTCAGGGTGATGACATCCATTGTTGCACTGAATCTGCCAGCGCGTGACGCTCTCGTGCACTCGGTGCGTGACTTGGGCGCTAAAATGGCGTCTATGCATTAGCCAAAGCTATGCGCTCGAGCTGAGTGAACACCGGATTGCGCGCACTTCAAAATTCATAAAAAAACGATTGGGCGTAAATATGGCTGAGATGTCACCACTCAAGCAAAAGCGCGCGTGTGTATGAAGGCACTCTATATCAGCCTAAAGCCCTCTCGATGTGCTTGCGTTTGTCTTTCAAGTAGCGTCAAAGCGTCAGTGCACGAGTCCCGTGTTTTGAGCGGCCTTTGGAAGCAAATGGCGCCGCAGCACAGAACTGAGCAGTTCTTGAAGCGAATGGCGGCGAAGCACCTGCTCGTGGCACGTGTCTTGCGCGTTTCCACGGCAATGGTTCGCCCCAATAGAGCTAAAGAGGGCGGCGTCCGCCGTCTCGCCGTGCGTGGCCAGCGCCAGCGAATCGCTTACTATCTTCGGAAGATGGGGAGGTCTCTCAGAAAGTATTGTAGTTGCAAATATTGTCCGACGAGTGTGACTCGGCCAAGAGATTCCGCTGAACGATCACGGAACGCAGCGGAAGCGTCTCGGCGAGGGCGGTTATTATAATTTCGGTGCCGAGAATACTTTCATTGGGCCTCTCTTGCTTGAATTCGTGTGAACGTTCTGATTGTCGTTTCTTTACTCTGCTAAACACACACGCAAAAAAGTTTATTTTACTTTCAGCGCTTATAAGGAATGAAAAGTGTGCATATAATTCATTTGCATCGCTATTTAAAGGACATTATCTGACGTTAGTTTTGGCTTCGTCTCGGTTTCAACTGTCTCTTGACGCGTATCCCAACTGGGGTTCTTAGGCCTATGTTCCGTGTAACACCTGACAATTTAGTTGAGCCTCAATGACAGTGGAAAGATGTCAAGGATCGTTCGCTTAATGACAGTCGAGAGTGCTAACGTAACTATAGCTATAAGAACGTTACTCGCGCTTGTGTCCACCGTTAGAGATTTCATAGCTTTAATAGAGGGCACACTTCCGAAAGTGTTCTATACGCTCTTCGGCAGCTGTGCATGGGTGCCGCCATGACCGACCTTCAGTGTTCGTTTCCTCTTGTTCCGTTCACTTCACTTTCTCATTACCACAGCACAGGTTATTGGCATTTTATTATTGGCACAGCATTCGTTATTGGCACTTTCTCATTACACAGCAGGACACTGTCTCCTTCTCCCCAGCATGGTCTCGTTCTCCCCAGCATAGGTCTTTGTTGAGACTCGTCATACGCCCACTGCAGTGGCATCTCGGTTGGACCAGAGAAGGCCATCGATGGGGGCTGTAATCTGGCGCGTGTGTAAAACGTCTTTGGTCGCCTACAGGCTGGAGAACTGCAGGAGTCTCCTTTAGATGCCTTCAGAACGCGCTCATTGCCTTCCACCGTGCTGCTGCGCGTGGACGTGTGAGCACGCTGCGAGACGCGCTGGCGGCAATGCTGAAGCAAGCTGTAGGCGGCGCTGCATGAATCTATACTAGCGGTGACGTCGCAGGAATTGTCAAGGTGGCACCTAAGCTCTTTAGTGGAACATCTATTCTATATGGTAAAATACACGCTAAAAACGCGCAAAAAAAAAAAAACGCCGCGGCATGAAATTGGTACGGTGTCAAACAGCCACGGCATCGAACCGCTCCATGGACCAATCAGGAAAGGCAGACGTTATGACGAGTTAAAGGACGTTAGCTCGACGTGCACGTTGGTAGCGGACCGTTTTCTCATTGCAGAAGAACAATGACTGACGATAATGAGGATGTGAGAGGAGCTTCTGGTGCATTCTTAACTTGTATCTGTTTATAGAACGTATTTACTCGAAGAATGGGTCTCCTTTTATTGATCTAATCTTGTCGCCTTATCGCAGAGACGATTGAGGCCATAATCATTCGGACTCAAGAAAGGAGCGCGGCAAATGAAGAGACAGCGATAAGGTTTGGAGCAAAAAATGAAACGACCTACAATCATTAAAAATGAGTTTCACGTCCTGCTCAGATTATTATCGCGGGTTAAATTTTCGTTCCCAAACGTAAATGATACCTATTTATTCGTTTGCCGTCTTCGGTGAAACGCAACGACCGACAGCTTCATATGCTTTACGGAAAAGCCTACGCTTGGGAGGCATATTTGTTTAGTAAATACAGCTGTTATGTGAATCAGCGACAAATGTCTTCCAAGTCTTCAACAAAAATAAATTCCAGAACTAAAAAAAAATGCTCGAAGGAGGACTGTAAACTCTCCCTCCTGATAGGAAGTACCAGTATCACCTTATCTGCAGCTGTTTTTCGTCTGTGTTGCGAAGGTAAATTTACAGAGGTTCTACAGTGAATCCAACGCCTCTTCTGTTATCTTCCTGCCCGTGTGTACCGACATAGTATTTTTAAAGCATGAAGCAAACCTGCTGATTCGGTCCATTGGAACTCTGCACAGTGCTGGAGACAAAGCAATAGTCTTTTATTACTTCCATCACTGCACTGACATTACAATAGTAATGTCAGTGCTGCTCATAAGAGTGACGGGGTGAGGTAACCGCTATCATTGTTTATCGTTGGTCAGCCATTAAGCTAGTGGCGTCACCTGTTAAGAAATACCACGGAACCAGACGTGGCAACGAACGCCGTCGTTATGTTACTTTGATTGTTTTTCTGCATCGCCATTGCCCCCTGCCAAGCACACAGGGCCCGATCTCGCCAAGACAACAATGATGGGGGGGGGGGGGGGCGGACCCACGTGGCTTCGGCATTTGCATTGTCAGATGCAATAAATGATTTGATTAGCCGTGCGTTTCTTTGATCTCAGGGGAGAAAGTAACACTTTAGTAAATTACTTTTTCGTGTAATTTAATTTTTAATGTTATACCTACTACCAAAGTGGCTAATAACAATTGCTGACAAATAAAATATATCTTCATTACAATTACTCAGTATTTAAAAATGTAAGATCACCTTACAAGTACTACTAAACATGAGCGAAATTGATCTGACTAAATTTTTCCGCATTGAAATATTTTTTTGTCCATTGCCTTATTGTTTAATGGTACGGTTCTACAGCGTCCGCTCTTTGTGGTCTTACATTCGGTCAAGCTTTCTGCCTTTGTTTAAACAAGTGTATTAATCGCGTGATGAGAAGCCACAGAGGTCCTTTTTTATTGTTTTTACTATTAAGAATTAATTAAGAATGTAAGCGTGCAAGTGAGATAGTGGTTCTTAAACATAAGAAAAAATAACCCCAGTTTAGGTGCTTCGCACCATGTTTAAAATTGTTCAAGCGTTGTTGTCGTTGTTTTGAAATATTTAAAGAAATGGTTTTCTACCACGCTTAAAAAAAACTTTCACTTTTAAATTTCGTTTTCTACCGGTAGAAAACCAAATGAGAATATGCCTTCCATTGCTCTAAATCCAGTGATTCTGAGCTCAAGCTTTACAAAATAATTTCAAAGGTACTGTGTAATTATAATTCGTATGGATGAAATTACTGACGTCAAAATAAATCACAATTACAGTTACTTCTGCAACATGTAACGGTTTACACTGATCGAGAGCTTGGACTTTTAACATCAGTAGCATTTCTGCTGGGGACATCTGATCAGTGGCGTCACAAGGGGGGGGGGGGGGCGGACCGCCCCGGGTGCAGCGCTCAGGGGGTGTCGCGGCGGGCCGCGGGGGGGGGGGGGGGGAGGGGCATACGCGAACGCGCGAGCGGAGGGGGGGGTGTCACGGCGGGCTACCGCCCCGGTGCTGCTGACCCTCGTGACGCCACTGCATCAGATAAAGAGTGATCAAAGGTAGCTTGTCTCGTGTGTGATGTCCTTGCACTATATGGCAAAAATAAAGACTGAAACGCTATTATTAGCTGCTAACTTAACAAGCGCATCTGTTCTCTTTGTCAAACAATAAATAATAATATGTTCCCAATGTGTATAGGTAGGTATATGAGTAAGCGATTGCAGTGCATAATTCGTAGGGGATTGGGAAGTTTCAAGAACTCTCTTACGGCAAACACGGAGAGAAGACTCGATTTTGATTTTGTATAAAGCGGTAAAAAAGAAAACAATATAACTCCAAAGGCGAAAATACGTAACAACATAACAACCTGTACTCAAATGCACTGTTGAATTTTCTGGTGTAGTAGTTCAAACAAGTTAATGGTTGAGAGTGAGTTTCGTGGGGAACATTTGGACTCAAGCGCAGAGTAGTTCCGATACATGATAACAATACGATGCACCTGAAAAGGCTCTGGTGGATTACCGCGTATCGTAATCGAAATGCAGAAAAATACTTCTTTAACGCTTACATTCTCTTTGAGGTATCAATCAACTTTACTGCATAAGCTTTAAGAATTGAACCCCAGAAGCGCCAATACTTCTAATAATATCTGAGCTAAAGAGAACGTTATAATTTGGTGCCTGATAGGGAGTTTTCGTAGACCGCGTTTCCACCGCAAAGCCCTCAGCAATGAAGAAGCCGCTACTTGCGCCTGTGCGCCGATGGCCTTGACTGTAGAGTTCCGGCATCGTAGCGGGTTGCGGAGAGCGTCGCGCGACGGCGAAAACGACCTACGAAAACTCTCTAGTCTATTATAAGCAGGCACTTTAGAGCAACACATTGCGACAACACCAACCACAGTTACACCCTACACTCGTAAAACTAAATAAATACAAGAATTCAATTACTTTAGTTGAATTTCCTTTCAGGTATGATTGCGCAGAATATAACCATCTTGGCATTCCTTGTATCTCTGCGAAGATAATGAAGGAGAGGAAGAAGGTTAGCCTATGGGAGAAGAGTAGTCGCTGGGCTTGCTCGGCTCAGGGAGGAAAGAATGAAACTTTCTTGTAAAGCGCCGTTCACACACTTGCAACCGGAGTACGACCGAGAGAGACAAGACCGGTTTTAAAGCCTCTTGCGACGGCTTAAGACTGCTCTGCAGCAGCGCGTCCGGTCCTAAGACATCGCAAGAGGCTTAAGAACCGGTCTTGTCCATCTTGTCTCTTCTGTCCCATTCGGTTGCAAGTGTGGGGGAGAGGTTGGGAGAGGACGAACATACAGCAGAAGTGGATAATATTTATAGCAGTGGACTGGAGTATGATGCTAAGCGTATGTATTATATATATATATATATATATATATATATATATATATATATATATATATATATATATATATTGTAACGGTATATTGTAACGGTATTGTAACCAATTGCACGCAACCGTCAACACCCCATGGAATCCAAGTACAAGCATCGTCAACCCCACAAGGGACACGCCAGCATGCTACGTCTGCCCATTCACGGAGAAATGCCAATGGGTCGTGCTACTGATGCGGACGTCGCGGCCATTTTGCATTCGAATGCACGACTGCTTCTACCGCGTCGGGAAACGGCACGCCCGGTCCCCTGGGGCAGGGCCGGATGTAAATGCTCAAAGACCCCTTGTATCAGTTGCAAGCCAGCTAACATCAGTTCCTTTGCATCCTGTACTGGTCGAACACTTGGGGATCGAGAGACTTTTCGACACTCGGGGCAGCTGTCAATGCTGTCGATAAGTCTTTACTTCCTTCAAACGTTGAGGTCTCTTCCTGAGCTGCCCAGCACTATCACGGCCCATGGTACTACCATACCAACTGCGGGAAAAGTTCGATTAAGCATCACAGTATTCGGTCGCACATTCGTTGAAGAGTTTGTCATAATCCCAAATTGGTCTGTCCCGTGATTCTGGGTACGGTTGGTGTGCTGCCGGCTTGTTTTGTTTAAACGATTCCGCCGGTATTCAGGAGTAGCCCACTGAGCAGCGCTCATTTCCATGGCGTGGCCGAGAGCTGCGCGTATTGTGTCCGGTCTTGCAAGGCGAACAAACTTTTGAACCTCAGGGTCACTTATAGCATCCACGAACGCGGCCGTGCCGACACGATTTAAGGTATCGGGCGTTGCTCCCGGAAATGATTTGTAGGTTAGGCGTTCTACACTTGACGCAAGTTCCGGTAAACTCTCACTTGATTGTTGACGTCGTGACCGGAGCTCTGCGTAGTATGCTTGTTGTAGGTGGTCATCACCGAAACGATCACGTAGGGTTGCGACTAATGCTGTGTACGTGAGCCGGGTGCCTTGAAGTGCATGGAGTACGTTGAGTGCCGGACCATCAAGTTGGGCGATGACAGCGCGTGCCTTGTCATCTTCGGTCCAATGGTTTGCATCGGCAATTATGTCGACCTGCTGTAGGTAAAGATCCAAGGGGTTTCCCCATCGAACGGCTTCAACTTGAAACGGTGCTGTGCAGATGGTGCAGTGACAGTCTGGTTTGGGGAAGGAGTCTGCTCAATAGCGGCGACTGTTGGTTGTGGCGGTTGCCCAAGTGCTTCCAGGGCAGCTACTCGTTGACAGATGTCGGCATATTTCGCCATCAAATCGTCTGACCGTTGCTGCGTAGCAGCCATGATTGCTTGCGTTTGTCGTTCCAGTAGTCCTTCCAGAACCCCGAGTGTCACCACTGTCGTCTGAGTGTCTATTGGTGCCACATTCGACTGCGAACCGGAGTCATCTCGTAGCTGGCTCGAGGGAGACGGCTCACCGGAAAGTTCCCCTCTTGACGGCAGAAGTCCTTGACGTGTTTCAGTCGGCATCCCACCGCTGCCACCAAGTTGTAACGGTTTATTCTCCGACCGATCGACGTTCTTCCTTTTTCTCACTCGCTCGAGAGCCCGCTTCACTTTCTCCTCTTCTTCTTGTCTTGACTGCCGCATACAGATATATATATATATATATATATATATATATATATATATATATATATATATATATATATATATATATATATATATATATATATATATATATATATATATATATAGGCGTATATATAACTTGTAGTGCTCATGTATCCTTGGTGCGGTATATACGCTGGACTTCAGCTACGAGCGCTTCCGTGCATCAAAATAATCGTAGCAAATAAACCAATGAACGGAATGCAATTAAACTTTTTACAACGGGTCTCTAGGTTGCCGCATTTATCACACTCAAAATCCATGAGGTATCGTTTGGGAAAAAATTCGAGCAAAAACTGATTTTTTTTTGCTGGCAGGAAAACGGTCGAACTGGTTGATGCAGCTGCTCACAGTTGCAGCACATAAAGCAAAAACATGAAGAATCATCATAATCATTATCATCATCATCAAGGTGAAAGCTTCTTTGTGGTGAATTCGCGACTCCAGCAAAACGAACGGCACCTAGCGGGAAAACACTGAACTGGCCGGAACAGGTCCCTTCGATTTCTCGCTCGTCTCTTCTGGCTTCCGTGTTTACATGTTGTCGGTGGTTTGCGCGACAGAACAGTTCTACCGTTGACTGTGTCGTAACCGTAGTATCGCCTTCTGACCCAGGTTGCTGCACCAGTGTTGTGCCCGTTACCGAAAAAAGTAACGAAATAGCGTTACTCGTTAGTTTGGCAAAAATTAACGCGTTATTGAGCTACGTTACTTTTTTACAAACGTAACGATATACCGTTATCGTTACTTTTCAAAAATAACGAACGTTACTCTACGTTACTTACGTTACTTTTGTGTTCGAGTACATATGTTTGGCAGAGATGTATGATAAGTCTCCTTAACAAGCTTCCAATAAAGATAGACATTTACAGAGTGGTTTCATAGTGTTTTGATGCGCGAAGCAGCTGACTCTTGCCATGCAGAGTACGCATTGGTGTAAATTATCTGATTCCGTCTCCTTTAGTTGATACATTTCATTCAGTTCTGGCCATGGCGACGAAGTTTCGTTATTCATGTCCATCTCACACGCAGAATGAGTCGGAGATAGTAGTCCATCGGCTTTTATAAACTCACATGCGAACGGGGACTGCTTTTTTTTGATTAACTCTGGAGAGCTGGGTTACTGTGAATCAGGCGTTACGCCCATACCGAAAGGTTTACAGTGCCTCTTTAGCAGAGAGGAAAGGAAATTAAATATACAAATATACAAAACAAGGGGGGGGGAGTCACCGGCTACATAAATGTTACACGATGGTCATGCACTAACTGTTCCGCAGGTAGCTTGAGACGTTTTTGGTGAACGTGCGAATGGAGGCCCGGTCATGCTGGAACTACAACCAGCCAACCAGCACCCCTCATCTTTACGCCGGTTCTAGTAACAGTCCGGTTCATACTATTACCAGAGACTGATTTACTTCACTATGTGGAACAGGACACCGGCTACCAGCACACTGGTTATAATCACTTGCTGCCTCTTGCCAGCGATAGGTCGCGGTTTTTTTCTGCGAAGAAGAAAAAGGTTTCGTGTTTGTAAATTTTTTTCCAGGATTAAAACTTTTTTATTTCTTATTATGATCTTAGGGAAATAAAGCCTAATCAAGCCAAAGATTCTTCTGTTTACAAAGTGGGTCAGGAACTTTCAGGCAGCGAGGGGAGAGCGAAGTTAAAAATCCCACAAAGGTGTTTCTTTTCGTAACTAGAGAAACGAGCAAATTGCTGTCCACTGTTGTAAACGGATGTCTTCCCCTCATCCCCCCCCCCCCCCCCGCTGTCCACCTCTGCTGCACAGCAGAGGGGAAGAGAGGAGGGGAGAGAGGGGCTAGCTCACCTTCCCGGAGCGCGGGAGAGGGTGAGCTAGCGGCCGTGCTCCAGCCTCACGAGACGGAATGAGCCCTCGTGCATGGAACGCGCGCGCACCGTAGCTGTGACAGCGCTGTAAAGCGCGTCCTATGCTAAAGATATAAACAAGTGTTGAGAGTGCGTTGAATGACTGCCTTCATAGCTCTGTGGTTAGCGCGTCTGCCTGCTGATCAAGGGCCCCAACGATTCGAATCCCAGCCGGCGCCGGTCTCTTTTATTTATTTATCGACCCGCGGCGTAAGAGGTTAGATAGCCAGATAGATACATAGACGCGAAAGCGCGTGAAGTAGCCAAAGAATGCTATTCCCATTAATATTCGCATTAAAAATGAAAGTTGAGGATGACAACGAATTAGCTGGTAGCCAACGGTTTTTTCGCCTTCGAAAGTGCGCAGGTAGTGTCGCCTTTTTTTTTTTTTAAGGGATGTCTCTTTTTTTTTTAGTTTACTGTGGCGGATGCTGGCTCCGTGCAGCGATAAGCTTGTGCAGGATTTTGAGATGGATGGGTGAATAGATGGACTCGATAAATGGAAAACCCATCGTTTTAGGAAATCGAAGGTTCTTCACAAGTCTTGCAGCAAGGTACTGCAATGCGTAACGTTAGATCAGGCGTCGTGACCTTTTCCCCAAATACCTAATGCATTTCACCAGTTTTGGTCAAAAGTAACGAGTAACGAGCAACGCAATTTGATAGCCAATACCGTAAAAAGTAACGGAGACACTTTACTCGTTAGTCATTAAAAATACTAACGAGTACGTTACTGCGTTAGCGAAAATGTAACGCGTTACCAGTAACGTCGTTACTAGTAACGCGTTACCTCCAACACTGCTCTACGCAAGCTATGTAACCACGTGAGCCAGACATTCCGCGTTTATCAGCGTTCATCAGCACCGTTGAAGGACAGTGGGCAGTCCTTTCCGGTTTCCTCGAAAAAAGTCAAGCTCTGAAGTTCGCTCACCCCAACACATCGCCGCAGGTTCGAAACGTGGAAGATAAACGCGGGGGAACTAATTTTGAGTTCAATGCTTCTTGCTGGTGCCCCAGCG
This sequence comes from Ixodes ricinus, assembly GCA_037355805.1. Classification (NCBI taxonomy): domain Eukaryota; kingdom Metazoa; phylum Arthropoda; class Arachnida; order Ixodida; family Ixodidae; genus Ixodes; species Ixodes ricinus. The sequence goes on along the minus strand of JAZHYW010054291.1, from coordinate 593 downwards.
TTGTGCGTTGAGCCGGCACATGGCACGGCACGACCTGGATTCGACCGCCATATTGCCCGATAGTGGCGTCCTCCTATAGGTCGCTGGAGCCGCGAATACACGAAAGCAGATCCAGGAGACCCGAGCGTATGCGATACGATCTCTAAAAGGCGGCGTCACAAAGAAATTTATTTATACGATTTTCTTTTTGCGCTTGAAGAACTTTTAGAAACTCCCCTGTATAACAAAGATGGTATTCTATGTGCTCTACTCACAGCCAACTTCGATGCCACGGGCTTGTCGAAGACCAGCAGAAATGCGAAGAAGGCGGCTAGGGCCCTCCACATACAGCGACCCATGAGTGTCAAGCTGAGAGCAACCTCTCAGCTTCGCTGGCGCAACTCAACACGTTGCGTCGATCGGTGCTGAGTCGCCATCGTCGGCTCCGGGAGGTCCGGGCCACGGGGTCGGACCTGGGAGAGACTTCAGGTCGCAGATATCAAGGGCTGCCGAATATACCGGGAATTTGAAAGAAAAAAAGACAATCAGTTCTTTCTCACCTCGAAAATAAAACTACGACCAATCAAGCAGAGTCAAAAGCGCGAGTCATTGGT